>BQNB010082411.1:0-29334 GCA_026074375.1 Tanacetum coccineum
TGGGGAAAAAGTTAAAGCGGGAAAATGAAAATGACTTGGGGGAGATTAAATTTTTGAGAAACCTTATAAAATTAACTATATGACATATATGACATTTGGTTTAGTGCGACCATATATGACATTTGGTCACACTTGTGTGCGACATATATTTATCACTTTTAAATGTATATCGTGACTAATGCTTCAAACTTACTTTTTAGTTGTCACACATTTTAAATTCATGTGGCTAAATATTCAGCAAAAAATAGCAGTCACTTTTAAATAATGTGTGACAAACTTGACTATATGATTTAGCCACATACACAATTACTTCATGTGACCATATATGGATTTTGGTCACACTCTTCAATTGTGTGAAATATATTTGTCACATATGTATATATATAGTGTGACTAATGGTTCAAACTTATTTGTATCTGTCACACGTTCCAAATTATAAGTGACTAAATAATCAACAAAAAATTATCAGTTACCTCTAGTCACATAAATCTTTAAATGTGTGACAATGAAATTCTGAAATGGTCACACAAAACGAGTTTAAGTGTGGCTGTTTATTTTATTATGTTACATTTAGTCACATAAATATGTGAATGTGTGGCCGTTCCATTTTGCCCATGTGTGACCAAATCCACTTTTTGTACTAGTGTTTTCTTATAAAATGATTTCTGTCAACGATTTGAAAACGGATTCAGAAAATGATTATGAAAAAGTCATGCCTTCAATTCCATTACCTGAGCCTGCGATCAGTTGTTTTGATGATTTAGACTTCTTTGAAGATTTTGAGAATGAATTTCCAGCCATTGTTTACAATGATGCTCAAACGTCTAAATTAGATTTATTAACTGAACCAATCTTAAACCATCAACATATCAACGAATTTGATGATGAAACATCATTGCTTGAATAGGATGAGGAGGAACAAAATGTTTTGTACTTTAATGATCTATTCCCCTTCAACATTATTCGTTCTGATGATTTAAAATCAGAAAAAGACAATGATAATAATGAAATCGATATAATACAGTCTCTTGAAACAAGTCACGACAAAAGCACTAAAAATTTCAGAACGGGAAATTTTGTCATAAATCTAAATGTAAAAATCTTGATTTGGATATATTACGCAAACGGAATGCTATTCGACCTCATTATGAATTTATGTGCGCCGTTTGGCGTTCCGTTCGACCCTAAGCGGTATTATAAGGATGGTGATTATACAATAATGTTACGGAGGCCAAGGTACGTTTTCTTTGTTAAATCATTAGGAATATTGGTCTCCAAAAATAGATACGGCGTATTTGGGTAAAACCAATACGACGTATCCACTGTTTTCCACAAAAATTGACTAAGTAAAAAAAAATCGCCAATACGACATATTAACCATTTCAATATGGCGTATCGAGTTTGAGTATAAAAACCCACTCAATACGCCGGATTAGTTTTTACCACTCACTTTCACCACAAACACACACATTCTTTACCGCTTTATTCTTTGAGATAATCCCTTGATATTGATTAATATTTGCACTCTATTCGTCTCAATCATAAGGTAATAATCCTGCCCTTTTTCTTTTCGAGTTACTATTTTGTTTTTTTTATAAGATTAGGGTTAGGGTTTCGTGGTTTTTGTGTGATGCCATAGATGGATACTTTTAGGACTCCTTTACCCCCCCTGAATTAGTCTAAGATGTTTGGAAGGTTTTAAAATGGGTAAATAGGGGAAACCCCCTTTCGTTTTCATTCTGCAGACTCAATACGACGTATCCACTCACATGGATACGGCGTATTGATCAATTTTTACCCAATTTTAAAACGCCAATACAGCGTATTCATTAAATTGAATACGACATATTAAGAAAATTAGGATCCTGGAATCACAGACCCATACGCTGTATTGACTAAAATCAATACGACATATTGACTCATTGATCCCCATATGGCGTATTCATTTATTTGATACGCTGTATGCACTCTCAGTATAAAAGGTTAATAGTTTCTATACTCTTGTGCTTTCCTCGTTGATTTTGCAGATATGGCTCTCCCACCACTTGAGTAGAGATACAAATTTCTTAGGTACGAGGGGCTGAAGTATACTGATTCGGATATAGCAGATTTTAAGTCAAGGTTAGAGAGGATTTACACTCAAGAGATACACAGGGTATAGGTTGTGGATTTTCAAGGTATGCCTGAGCTTTTAAGGGACGGTTTGTTTGCTAGGATGGCGATGGAGCACGGTGATAAGGCCGGTGTAGTAGTGTTTACTAGTCAGGCTTAGGGTAGGTTGTTTGGTACTAGGGGACCACTGATTTGGGAGCTCATTCTGGAGTTCCATAGCACGCTCAGATTTGGTGAGGTATTACTTGACTTAGATGCTCCAGACACTATTCAGTTTTAGTTAGGTAGAGCCAGGAGACGATTGAGTTAGAGGCAGTTTATTCTGGCCTTAGGATTACACACCGGGGAGGAGATGGAGTCCCCTGGTTTTGCTAGGTACTAGAGTGAGAGTGAGAGGATGATCCCTGGGAAAGGGGATCTACATGATTATTAGAGGGACATTTTGACCGATGGAGATTTCTTGGGACCTCCCTCTTCCTACACTTTGATCATGGATCCGGTCTTGAGACTATGCCATAAGATGATGGCACACAATATTGCTAGGAGGAGTCAGGCACCTAAGAGGGCTGGATGTTGGATCGGTCAACATCCCTTACTTGTTAGCCTGATATTTGAGGAGATTTACCATTGGGAGGAAGAGCGAGGGGCATATTTCTGGTGGGCAGTTTGTAGCTCGATTGGCCAAGCATTTTGGGCTCTTGACTGACGAGATACTTGGAGGATTAAAGGTCATTGCCCCTGAGCATCAGATGATTGACATGGCAGAGTTGGTTAGACTACAGATTTATACGTAGTTTGATGATACTTGAGCCTGGGTGGCCATGGGACCAGAGAGGCAGCCCGATGCTGCGGCTGGTGCCCCCGTGGTGGCTCAGGATGCCCTGATTGATGATGAGGGTGGCCAGGCTGTTCTGACACCCGTATAGGCACCTCAGCAGCCACCTCCGCCACCACCAACTCCTGCCAGGACCATGCCTTAGAGGATGGCCAAACTTGAGGAGGACGTGCATGAGATACATGGAGCATTGACCGAGCAGCGCGAGGTGCTTGACACGATGACTCGTGATTTTTCCAGATTTAGTACATGGGTTACTACTGGACTAGGACGGATGATGGACAGGGCAGGAGTTACCTATACACCATATTCTCAGACCCATATGTCCTACCAGAGGCACGTTAGACAGAGGACTGGCAAGGCCAGCACCTCCGCAGCTAAGTAAATACTTTTATCTTTTGTATTTACTTGTACATTTATTATTACTCGTGTCGTGATGTATCTAACTATAAAATAGGTTCCCATATTTTTGCATATATATCATGATATGACATTTTGGTTTGTCTATGTATGATAGAATCAAGCCTAGCAGTAAGTTCATCACCATAGTTTATGGGTATGATACGAAACCAAGCAGGATATTCACACTACAAATGCAAGAATGGGAACAAGATGATTTTAGAATATGGAGAAGCTGAAGAAAAGTCTAACTTAAAGACTTCACTGTAAACAAAAGTGCTTCCCGAAAGACAACCCGGATTGTTATTTAATTTTGTTATCGAGTCTGTCTCCCCAAACATCAATACGGCGTATCCGCTCCATACCATACGGCGTATTAATTGTCTGGACGTTATCCGTCTTTATTTTATTGCACTTTAAAAACATTATTGTCAGATTTTGAATACGGCGTGTTCACTAACCTGATACGCCGTATCCAACAGTCTGACTCGTAATTAGTTCGTTTAGTTTAATTTAAATTAACCGTAGGTACCAAGATAGGAATGCACTTGCTCTTCCTATATTTTATACAGGACCTCAAGAAAGAAATATCAACGAAGTTGGTGGAATGTATATTTTTTGGAATTCTATGTGTGTGCTGTTCGTGCTAGGATTCAAACGCTTTTTCAGCACACAATCTTGCTCATAAACGCAACTTGAAGAATCCACCGAGCAAATATCAGGGGAGTTTCTCATTCTAATTCTTTTTAATTCCCGTATTTAATATTTTATATATACAACGAGGACGTTGTATAATTCAAGTGGGGGGATGGAATTAGAATGTTTACTTGTCCTATTTTTCACACTAAAATGCTTAAATTATGCTCAATTTTTTTTTCAAGCATACTTTTGTGAAATTACATGTTACATAACCCGCACACAATAACCCTTGTTAGATATTGTGAGGATTTAGCCTTTCCATTTCCAAATGTTTACCCAAATTCCACAAAATATGAGTGTGTCGGTGATGTTGTAGACTTTAGAACTTGCTTGGATATCACCGAGGACCGCAATGATAGTACTATAGAGTTTTGATGGAGTAACTGCTTTTAAATGGTAAATTTTAGATTACACCCAAATCGCCTTAACATGTTGCTTATTAAAATAACTACACCGGTTAGTTAACCTCCCGTTTAAACCCTTTTCCACTTCGCTATATTTAAGTGAGTGATCCACAGAACTAGAACAACCCGTAAAGCCAATCCTTTAGGAATTTACACCAACTATTTGTTTCGTTACACCCTTACACCTTAACCTACCCTGTTAGATTAAGTTTAATTTACAGTTGCTAGTTGCTTAAAGTGTAAAGTTTGTATTTCCCGAGTCTTGTGTCATTTTCTATCTTTGGTGCGGTTGGAAATTTGCACATTGCAAATGGGAATGTATATTAGTAATCAAAGCTCATATGATTTTACTACCATCACAATTAATGATGAATCCAAAGAACGAAGAACTACCGAAGAAATTATCCGAAATTATTATGATCGTGAAGATGGTGAAACTACACCGAGATTTAAAGAATGTTTGTTTAAAAAAAATCAAAAAAATAAGAAAAAAATACAAAAAGAGAGAGAAAGAAAGTTTGAAGATAATCGTTTCGCAATTATCGAAGGAATTACATGAAGGATCTATTATTCATTGATACGTCTAAAAAATCAACGATGTAGAGTATTGTACAAAGTAGAAGATATCGCCACTTGCCTTGTAGAGTATGTAAAGTTTTGGGAAGATTGGGAAGTTGACCGTTACGGGAACCCTACTTAGGTTGTTTTTTTAATCTATGATCAAGACGTTATAAATAGTTGTGTCTTTATCATGATAATGGTCGGGAAATAAGTGTCTAGCAACTTGTATCTTAAGTCTTAATCTATTTGTTTCTTGATTTTTATTTAACAATAATTTATTTCCCTCTCACCTGATAATTAGCCGCTGGTTTTACGCGAACGAGGATTCATATGAACATGCATGTCTATCCCGACGTTTCGGGTGTGTATGCATGCCTTGTACCTTGTTGGTTTACGACTTTTGGTGAAAGTTAGAAGGTTCCTACCCTATATCATTCTTCATCCTAACCGTTGGTTAAATTCAAATGGGGATGTGATCGAACACACATGTCTATCCCGGCGTTCCGGGTGTGTATGTGTGCTTCAGCTGCCTTGTTGGAGTTATACTTCTAGTGAAAGATTGTAGAATGATCAAACCGTACGCCTTTTTATACAAAAACCCATATTTACCTTTATAAACTTGTTACTCCTACTCCTTAGCTATGGTGTTGAGATTGTATCCTTGCCCAAAGCATATGATAGAATAACACGTCAAGACCGCGCGCAATTGAGTGAATTAGTTACATAGTTACCCACATAGATAATTGAGTGACATTGAGGTTAGTTTCATCTTCCTATTCGTGTGTGTTTGGTTTGTGTACTTGTATAGATCTATAAGTGTCTTTTAATTGAAAATAGCCTTAGGTGATAATTTTATTAAACTTCTAAAATGCTACTTGAGGACAAGTAGGAATTCAAGTGGGCTTTGGATATTTGATGACATCAAATAACGTCTATTTTATAGCATCATTTATCCTATGTTATTAACCCATTTTATATAGTTATTGCAAAGAATTGTTACTTAATCGTTTATATTTGAGAATTGTAGTAATTATAAAGTAATTGGTGAAAGTTAGCAAAATGCGCACATTTTGGAGCTTAAATGAAGATATTTTGAAGAATACTATTCTAAAGACCAATACGCCGTATCCATCAAGGAAGATACGGCGTAGATCCGTGCCTGCAACTCACCAAAACTACTCGTTAGAATATATAGATCAACGTCATATCCAGAGGTACTCAATACGACGTATTTCAAGAGTAGGAATATAATAAAATATTCTGGAAGATATCAATCGTGGGTCCCAACTGCCAATAGAAAAATCCCTTCCAGACCCTATAAATACAAAACTCAAAAACTAGTTTTTAGAGGTGATCCAATTATATTCCTCGATACCTAAAACCACTTAAATCGATTTTTAGGGAGAGAAAAAAAAGAGCAAACAGAGGTCACGCAACGTATTCACTTTCCATAAAACAATACGAGTGTAATTCCATATACTTACTTTAGTAATCGTTTAGTTTTTGTATCATTCGTCTAACTCAGTTAGTTACCATAGCTAAATAAAATAACACTTGTATTTATTAGATGTTTGAAGTCTCGAATCCTTGGTATTAGCTCATTATAATGAAGATCTGAATGTTTCGTAATTTGTTTAACCTTGATTCTTGATTTAACGTTAAGTCTATGTTTATTTTAATCAATTTATACTTGTTACGCCTTTTGTATGCGCCCCTATCCATTCAACTTGACTAGTGAAGCGGACCACGTATATCTAAGTCCGGGATTTGCTCGCCATTATAGTGATTTATACATCTATAATCATATTACACAAATATTGTCCTATAAATATTGTGTCTAGGATACGCTCGGTCCTATAACTAAGGTAATTGTAGAAATTTGCCAAGCGTTTTATTGATCGTGTTGACATCAGTCGACCTAGATAAATCAACAAGTAAACGATCATGATTCCATGGATTTATTTGGACCAAGTGGACTACTAGTGTATAAAATTGCCATAAAGCGGTAAGTGGGTAAAGTATTCTCTGACAAGATCATCATTGTCTTTTAATTCCCAAAGAATAGATTATATCAGGCCAAATAATGATGCTTTATGCATAAGCTTAATTGTTATTAAAGAAATTATTAGTTGTCTAGGTCTTAGTGATGATGTAACGCCTAATCTTAAGAATTGATATGGCACCATCAAAGAAGAAATCATTACAACAAAATAAACCACCAACGTTCTTAATCAGATTAATGAATGGTTAATACAGTTTTCTTATATAAAGGTTCGACCGAGCCCTCTTTTATCTTTGTAATTAGCTTTGCGGGGTAAAAGTGTCTTGACTTAATTATAAGACACCCAACCATAACCAATTCCATCTCATCAGGATAAAAAAAACCCCCTTTTTCCCAATAGAATTAGGATTTAGACTGACATGATGGTTTATAATAGAATATAAATAACATAGAATTAGATATCCAAGATATTTAATTAAATTGATAGATTTTAACCTCAGCTTTTTTTTACAAGTAATTCTGACCCCTATACTTAGTACCACGGAAACAACTACTGATCGAGTACACATACCCGTTAAAATAGACGTTGTTTACTTTGAGTTTAGACGGCAAATAAAAATTTAAAAACATTGATCATCTTAAAGACCATACAACGACAACACATCAATACAAAATCAAGGAAAACCCTAATATATTTTTTCTCTCCCACTCTCTTTTGTTCGGCCGAAACCCCAAGGAAGTAAATTTTTTTTCAAGAATTAAGGTGTTGATTCGTGTGTGTTCAAGTGAAAGGTTTATGTATGTTTTCAATTAAGTTCTTGTTTAATCTTTTTATATTAGTAACTTTAATTAATGTATAATTAGGGTTCATAAATTTTCTGTAAATTAAAGATATAAAACTAGAACGCGTTAATTTTAGGTCATGTTGAACGCGTTAATTTGAAAGTTAGGATTTGGCAGAATTTTAGGTCATGTTAATCGAATGATATCTTAATGATAAAAATGAGTTTTGGTATGAATCTTGTGCCTAAATTGCAGTTCAGAGAGTTTAGTTTTTAAAAAGTTCAGCCCCGAAAGGTTTTGAGGTCGGGAAGTTAGTCAAATAATTTTACAAGAAAAGTTGTCGAAACAGTAAATTCAGGTCAGATTTGGGTCTGATTTCGGGGAGTAAAACCCCTACTTAAAAGTTGAGTCAAGGATTGGGAAAAATCAGAGGTCATATTTTATGTGTCTATCAACTCCAGCTCAAAGCACAAGTCCTAAATCATTGTCTAAGTATTTTTAGAAAAATCAAACTTTTTGGTGTGCGTTTAGATTCAAATTTGAGTACTTTGTGATGTTGAATTTTTATAAAATAGTTAGGCTCAATATTAATTTTTTCTAAAAAATCACAGTAGTTCATAAACCATTGGAAAGGTAGGGAATGAAAGAGGAAAAGTCAATTTGATGATTTGGTACTTTATTTGTGGTCATAAAGTGACTACAAAATTCTACCGAAAAACTAGAAAACTCGAATAAGGGATTTAAGTGTATTAGGGTATAAGTAAGGTATGGGAAGTATGATAAAGGGTTTATAAATATAATATAAACTTAGTAGTCCATCAATTGATTGTTACATCGTCTTGGGCATTAAGCCTAATCGCGTGTAACATGTGTTTAGTTGATTGCGAGGAATTTGTAAAGTAGTTGTGCATCAGGTGAGTTTCATAGTCCTATTTTTCCGTTTTTAAATTGGGATGGAAATGATGCAAATGTTTTGAAATGTTTCATTGATGTGATTATGTGTTTTAATTGCGTATGGACATTACATGACTATTATATGACTGTGTTACATGTTGGCATTGATTGGGATCGGATTAGTACGCCTACTCAGTGTGAATTATGTTATTTGCGACCGGATGAGTACGCCTACTTAGCGAGATTTGTGACATTGATTTGGGATCGGATGATTACGCCTACTCAGTGGGAGCGGATGGTTACGCCTACCCAATGTGATATGTTTGTGTGGTACATACTGGGTGAGCTTGGTTTTTTATAGTGCCAGCTATTCTAAGCTCGAATGTGAAATTAAGTATGTGAATATGTTGATTTGATTTTGGTTGCATGCTAGCATAGGTTCATGATAGTTCATTATTGTCCTGCGTTGTTTTGATAATCATAGTAAAAGCGAGTATTATTGCTTGTCTAAAACCTATGACTCTCACCAACATTATTGTTGACGTTTTAAGCATCATTTTCAGGTGAGTATCTTGAGGAAAGTGAAGTTAGGAAGATTGGCTAGTGAGACCGTAGGCTTGCATACGGAGTTATCTCCTAGTTTTTATTTTGTACTTGTTTTGGATTGATACTTGAATGTTTTAGGTTTTGGGATATTTTGTTTATGTCTTTGTATTGGAGTGACTCTTTTACCTTAATACAAGACCCTTTTTTTTGTGTTAGGTATTGTCATGACACTTTGTGTTAATTTTTGTTTGATTTATGCATTTTAGTTTTCTCTATTGTTGACACCATTGTGTTGTGATGATACCCATGACGTTACGCCGCGTGTTTCCGCCTTGACGAGGTGTGACAAGAATTGCTATTGTGGAACAAGCGGCGAGAATTGATGCAGCTGAACAAGCGACTAACACTTATTGAATATCGTATTTCGTTTTGATTTGCATTTTTTCATATCATACTTTGTTTAAATTTGTATTTTTCATATTTTTGTTGCATAGTTGGAAAAAGTGTTATGCGGATCTTAATTCGACTATTTTAATTGAAAATTTTCTGTTTGATTTTCTAGCAAATTTTGTATTATTAACTAAATAAAGATGCAAGTTGTAAAATTACATTCTGAGAATCACATGTGATTTTACAAGAATCACATGTGATTGTGAACATTGTATACTTTATTCACAAAATCATATGTGATTCTTAACAAAATCACATGTGATTCATAAACAAATCACATGTGATCTGAATATAAAAACTTTCCTACGCTACAACCATCAAATTATGGCATTTAGAAAAACAAATAAGAACACAGATGTTAAAGCATTCAACATAATATCATTCAACATAATAGAAACTAAAGATCCACTACTTGTTCATACTTGTTCATTACGACCATCAGTAATTACCAAAATACAAACATCAACATCTAAGCTTGTCCGGAAATTACAAACATAAAAAAACTACGATAATAACCTAAAACATACTACCATCAATTTTACCAAAAACTACCATTCACAATCACTTGCATCCTATTAGTTTTACAAAAAGAGACTACCATTCACCATCACTTAGACTACCAACTGAACCTTGCAACAGAATCTTGGTAGCAATTTTGAACCTCATGCGCCTCAACAACGAAACATGTTTCTTTGATTCTGTACACAAACCACCATTCGATTTTGAGTCAGCTTCACCAATGTAAGACTCCATATGAATAATCTTGAAAAAACCACAGTCTAGATGATTCGGCTTTTTGATTTTGGTTTAACAAGAGTCTTGTTATTAAGCTTCGGATCAAATGTCCTCTTAGATGTTTGATCCTTTGCAGCCTTTGAATTTAGTTTAAGCTTTGATACAACAACTTTCTTTTTATTGCCATCAAACAGTTTGATAATGACAAATTAAATGTTAATAACACCTACTTTAACACAAATCACATGTGATTCTTCACTAAAACTACTTTATATACTTAATCTAATGCATCAACGTCAAAACTACTTCATCTACTGATTATCAACATCAAAACCACTTAACAAATACTCTTAAAATGTCATAATCTAATCAACAAAACTACTTTAATAAACAGTCATTTTTTAATACTACTTCTTCTTCAATAAATAATCACATGTGATTATTTAACAAAAACACTACTTACATAAGCAGTCAACTAATCTAAAAATAATCATAAAACATCAACTAATCTAAAAATAAACAAAAATATCAACTAATCTAAATATGCATAAAAGTAAGCAAAAATATAAGCATAAAACATAAAAAGACTACTTAAATACGTAGTCAACTAATCTAAAATAACTAAAACATCAACTAATCTAAAATAAGCATAAAACATCAACAAATTTAAAAATAAGCACCAAAACATCAACTAATGCATATCTAATGCTATCTAAGCATAATCAACTGAAAATAAGCATACAAATAACAGAAAACAAGTATAAAAATAAGCATAATCGAATATTCTAACGCTTATCTACTACTTTTTAAGCATAATCAACTGAAAAATTAACATAAAAGCAAAAAAAAATACTTTTACCGCATCGTCAGCTTGAGAAGATGATGAATCGACCATCAATTTACCCTTACTTGTTATTTCATCTCGTAAATCCATTAAAATCATGAAATTTGGGGGTAAAATTAGGGTTTGAAGTTAGGTGTGAGTTATGAGTGTGAATTATTAAGAGAATAGTAGGTGTGAATTTCTGTGTGCGTGTGTGTGAGTGTTAGTATGTGTGAGTACTGCATAGCAGTTAAGAAAGAAGGGGCTGTAAAAAGACCACGTAGCCCTCGTGAGTACTAATTAGCTGTATTTTGCATTTAAAAATAAATAAATATAATTAATCTCAGCCATTGATGTATATAAGAATGGAAGGCCCAGATTGTTTGGTTAGATCTATACTAAAAGTGGGATCTATACGGAACTTTTGGCATGTTTGGTACGCATTTTGAAAGTGATTATCTGATTTATCCTTAGCAGATGGTAAATTTCAAGTATTAGTTATCTAGTATGATTTAATTAATAAAAATAACAATAAAAATAAAATGTAAGAAATAGCTTTTTAAAAAATGCAAATTGTTGGAGTCATTCTGGTCCAAATATCTTTAAACAGAGGCACAAAACATAAACCCAACTCATGTTTCATTTCCCTTAACGTGGGCCAAGTTGTGTTTTGAACATTTTTTGCTTTTCTTGTTTTTAATTTTTTTCTTTTTTCTTTTTTGTTGTTGTTGTTGTGGTATCTCAAAACTTTACAATAATGCAATTACATTCTTGTAAATTATTACTAGTGGTCTTCTCGTTTTGAGTTTTATACTTTTCATTTTATAAACAACTGCAAATATAGGGGAAAATAACTCTCTTTAACAACGTAATATATGTAACCAAAGGTGGTATATAAACTTGGTTGTATAAAAAAACATGCATGCAGACAAACAATGAACAAATATATAGTTTCTATCTTATTAATCAAACTAGTTTCATAATAAATATAAAGACCCGCAAGTTGTTTCACTCTACACATGATAATTAAGTAATAAATGTTAAAACTATCTCACGGATACCTTAATGTAAAAACTGTTATTTCATTTTTCGCATCAAATAACAGTTTTTGCGTGATGAGTTTCTTATATTAGAAACCAATGACTCGATCTTAACAAATACGGAGTACATTTTTACTGTTTATGTGTGATATTTATAGGTATTCTTTTGTATTTAGCTGTGGCTAATGCACGTGCACGCGTTAATTTTTTTTATTGATACACATCATTTAAAGTCTTAAATAGTTGCATTAACTTACATTTTGCTTTGTCAGTTTGTACAATACGGTAAGCGACGTGTAAACGCGTTTTTTTTTCGCCTAAAGGGAGATTGTTGACATGTGATTCTCGAGTCGGATACTCGGGGGGAGTGGATTAAGACGTAGTAGGTTGCTTCATAGCCGAACACTATTTTAAATCTTGGTGTCTTGGTTTGGTTGTTTCTTTCCTTATCTCTTTACATTATTATTGTTGTTATCTAATTTTAGTTTAGATAGTTATTGCTTGCTCATATTATGAATTGGTTAAACATATAATTCGGATCTAAACATTTTTGAAAGTAAATTTTTTTAAAACGTAAAACAAGCGTGTAAACTATTCAACCCTCCCTTCTAGTTTCCACAGTACGGTTTCGGACTCATACATCTCAATTCTAATGCGACTCGTTTAGTTTATCGTTTTAAGAAGTTCAATTCAAACTTTAAATTGATTATACTGTAAAATTTGTTTTTTAATGAAGTTTATTTCTTGTGCGAATGCAATCGTTTTATATTTAAATTATAAAAACTGTAGTTTAACACATCTAGACTTTTTACCAAAACAAACAGTTTTATTTCATTCAAATCCATATTTCTCAACCACTTATTCAGATTCAGATAGTAATCATATCAAGACTTTTCTATCAAATATTCAGTTTCAGATGTGCGAATCAGATTCAGATTCAGAGCCTCTTAGTAAACAAACAGCACCTTATCCATTGGGTCCCACCCACTCACAATTTTATTTGTTTTCATTTTTTAAAACAAACTAATTTTTATTCATTCAAATAAAAATACAAAATACAATACGAAAAAAAATATACAGATTATTTAAAATCCAATACGGAAAAAATTAGAAAAATAAAAAAAAATAAAAAAAATAAAAAAAAAAAAAAAAAAATAAAAAAAATAAAATTTTAAAAAAAAAAAATAAACATAAAAAAAAATAATAAAAAAAAAAAAAAAAAATAAAAAAAAAATAAAATGTAAAACAAATAATATAAAAAAAAATTAAATAAAAAAAAAAAAAAAATTAAAAAAAAAAAAAAAAAAATAAAAAAAAAAAAAAAAAAAATAGTAAATTAAATACAAAAAAATAAAAAAAAAAAAAAAAAAAAAAAAAAAAAAATAAAAAAAAATAAAAAAAAATCTAATTAAAAAAATTAATAAAAATACATCTAATTATGAATAAACTAATTTCTTGATGTTGTTGCCAAACATGGACAATCAGATTTCGTTGAAGCCTTGAATGTGTTTGTTTATCACAGAGTTCTTTGGTTCTCTTTTGTTACACTTCGCATCGCCCGATGCATGTCCTTAATATATTTGGTTGCGAACAAATATAAATGTCGCCATATTTTCGAATTCAAAGGATTTTTCAAAATCATGTTATGCAATAGATGCATGTGTACATGGTTCTTCATTGCTTGTTGACAGTCCAAGCACGCGTCGGTTGGCTTATAATATGTCAACGTCTTAGGAGGACACCAAAAGCTCTTTCAACGTCTTTTCGAGCACTTTCTTGTCGCCGTTTGAATACAATATTTTTTTCGTCTTGTGCAACCGAGAATGATTTGACAAAAATTGCCCATTGTGGGTAAATTCCGTTAGCTAGGTAGTACCCTTTTTCAAATGTAACTCCATTTACTTCAAACGGGGCCGTTAGGCGATGTCATCAAGAAGGTCGTCGAATAACGGAGAATTATTTAAAACGGTAAGATCGTTATTTTCACCAGTTACCCTAAAAAATTCATGCCAAATCCACAAATCGTATGACGCAACGGCTTCAAGCGTTATAGTTAGGTATTTTTTACCACATCTCCCAAATTGCCGGTGCCATGATTTCGAACAACTAATCCATTCCCATTGCATACAATCAATGCTTCCAAGCATTCCCGGAAACCCATGAACCCTATTGTGTGCGACGTATAAGTTTTGAATGTCATTGAAGTTGGGTTTTATTTAAAAAGTAAGGCTTATACAAATCGATGATGCACATAGTAAAAAATCTACCCAATCACGTGCGTAATGTTACCCAATTTGTAAGTATTCATCTAATGCATCAGGTGATGTGTCGTATGCCAATTGGCGTATGACGGATGTGCATTTCACAATGACACTAAAACTCATTAGACCTTTAGCATCGGGTCGGACAGCAAAGAAATTAAAATGATCAGGAAGAGGATGAACAATTTCAATATAAGTTTCAATACGTTGGTCATATCTTAAAAAATATGTGAACGTTCATACGATATCGACGTCTAAAATAGTAGTTCGGATATTTTGGGTATTCACCAAAATTGTCGGTCAACAAACGTGCTTCAGCAAGATCATGCTCACGGTTGATCGGATTCCGGCGGCGGCGTGAACTTCGGCTTCATTTTGTTGCAATGATTGATCATGCTTAATAGCTTGCATAATCAGCTCGATATCATCCAGATCGGACGTATTAGAATAGGTTGAATTACTCATTTTTTTTGTAAAGAGGAAGTGTTTTGATAGAGAAAGTTGTGTAAAATTTGGTTAAAATGTGGTAGTATTTATAGCGTCTAAATTGTTTTTTTTTTAATAATTTAAAAAACTTTTTTTATTCAAAATCATCCATTATGCAACGGATATAAAACTTTTATGTTTTGTTTTCTTCCTCGTCGTATACACGCCGAAACTTCTCTCGGCGCAAATGTTTCAGTGTCACGCGACCCATTAGGTAGGCCGAATGAGGTGCCAGCTAGGATTCGGCGCATGTTTTTGTTGTGATACCCATCGCTCTTACCGCTCAATTTCTAAAGATGCAATTATTTTTGTTCATCGTATAAATTTCGCACATGAAATCTTTTACATCATTTTCTGGAACTATCTTGACAAAACAATCTAATTAAAAAAATATAGTGTTTGAGATATAGGAAGTTTCTGCAAATACTGCTAAGTCGGTTAAAAGTAGTATTTGGAAATTGAGTGATACAGATGGATGGGTTTTGATAGTGGATGTTATCTTATATAGATGTTTTAGGGTACGTCTGACGACACGTAGCAGTAGCAGTAAGTATGAGCATGAGCAGTAAGCAGGAGCACAGTAAGTAGTTGTTTGTTTAAAAAAGGTGTTTGGTAACGTAGCTGTAAACTAATAATTAAAAGTGATAAACTTCGAAAAAAGGGACATTTAACCTAATTAAAGAAAGGATTAAATTACACGTTTTGTCCCTATGGTTTACCCATATTACATGTTTCGTACCTATTTGATTTTAATTACACAGATAATCCTTATTTCATCAAACATGTTTCATTGATAGTCCCTATTATGGAAAATATATACTATTCGTGTAACACATTTCAAACAAAATTATTACACAGTTGGTCCTTATTTTGACATAATAGGGACCATCAATACAATTAGTTAGAAAATTTAAGCGTTGGTTATACTTAAAAAATCGAATTAGGGACTAAAAATGTTATTTGGTAAACTACTCATAAGGACGAAACGTGTAATTGTATTCTTAAAGAATAGTATAATTTTTTAATTTAAGGGCATTTATGTAATTTCTATACAAACTGCTTGGAACGTTTTCAAAATGATTCTTCTAGAGCCATTTGAGTTTGCCTTGCAGTTAAACAATATTCAAACGCTTGCTTGAGGTGTTGCCAAACAAATTTTTCATTAATATGCTTACCGGGATTACCGCTTGTTTCTTCCTAAACGCTCCAACGCTTGTTGCAATACTACAACCTTATTTGGATTGTACGTGAGGTTGAAGCTACATAAAGTCTAAATAAGTCTTAAGGAAATGTAATTCTCAAAAAAATAAATATCAAGATCTTTTGCATTGATGATGGCATTTCAAGGATGTTCGGTATTATGATTGTTGTGAGGTTGGCTGCAACAGTAAATTGTATATTGGAACCTTTATGAATAAAACAAGCAAAATTGACCCACGCGTTACGGCGGGGAAACCTTTTTCCGGGGCTTTTATTTACGGAAGAGTGCAAGAATTTACATACAACATTTCAAAAAATATTTTTTTCGTGTTTCCATAGCAGACACATGATAACAGTCGAAAGCAATGTTTTTAGAATCGACCAAAATCCATCTTTTGTAATTGCTCACTTCACGAAACATCATAAGTTAAATGCATTTGTTGAATCTATTTTGCACATTTTGGCTTATGTCAGAGGACTTGTCGAGACACCACTGCAACATAGAGAAATGCAAAGAGTGTTGAGATAAAAGCATGTTATTTTACACATAAAAAAGAAGAAAATTAAGATGATGTAATACCTTAACACAAAGAACAACGGCTTTGGGTTCCATAAACTTACCTAAAAAGGAGATCATATGAGCAAATAAGTGTTATTTATAACTAAATTGCAATCGATATCTATTTATAATCCTTTTTGGATCTCGGCGGAGTATTCTCCAAAGTTCAACAATTTTACGGCACGAAAAAGAAGATATAAAAATGTACCTTGTCAGAATATAGTTTTCATCTTTAGGATTCCAATCACCGCGGTGAACATCAGCATTATGTGTCTTTTCAACCTAATATGGAGAGGGAAACACAGATTAATTCACATAGGAGGAGACAAATTACTATATAAAAAATGAAGGATTGCAACAAACCTTTGTAATTAGGTCTGTTCCAACTCTTGCATCCCACAGTATTAGGCAAGAGTCATCTCCAACACTACAGAGTTTCTGTGTGCTTCAGAAGCATATAGCAATATTTTAACACAATATTTACAGAAGCCAAAAGTGATGATTATACAAATATTTAGGCTTGGATTCAAGAAGATTCTGAATTATGGCAAGACAGATACCTTGTGGGGGCGAAAGCATGCACTTTAACGACATGAGTCACTACTTTTCCTTCCCAATCTCGTGTATATGAAAAAGAACACAGATCCCCGAATGTTCAATAAAAGCTTGCAATACATTACAATCTTACAGTTAATTGTTGGAATACAACGAAATATTAATTTGGAGTGTTTTTGTTATGTTTGGGTTCAGGTAGTAGTGAGTTGCGGATGTCCCCGAGAGCTGAAGCCCTACATTTATCAGGGTGTTGTTGAGTGTGCTTGTTCGTAATCTGCTTTGTGTAAGTTCCAAGAGCGACGAAGACGTACCGTTGTACCATGTGACCCATCTACGGAAGCGATTTCGTAAATTATGACGGCTTTTCATTGAACTCGTATGCACGCAACGTCCCTCGAATTATGTTGCCATCTCATTCCATAGTGTTAGTCCAAATCATGTTACCGTTGTTGGTTATGTTTTCAGCTTTTTAGTAGATGTTGTAGCGAATTATCATTTTGGAGTGTGAAACAGGGTGTTTACCTGAGATTTTGGATATCAATCGTTCGTCGGTAGATACGATTCGTAGTGGCGTCACCTGATGTCAACACTCTGCTTATCCCTTGGATACGGCCAATGTAATTTGGTGACAGAATAATAAGTACGTACAGGAATAGAGTAAACAAAAATTTATAGGTATGGCGAATATACCTTTGAGAACTGCAGTCTTAGAATTGACGCGTGGTGCGAGTTCATTGTCGGCGGCAAAGTTGAAATAATGTTCAGGAAAGCCCAAATTGGATATTTCTTGTATATGAATGAACTTTCCGAATATGAGTGATGTATCATTGTCTAGTGTCTTTTCCTATGTTTCTGTTTCTTCGCAACCGAACCTGGAGATTCTGTATGCTTTATGCAACCAAAGAAGTTGGTCGAAGTAGTCGGTGTTTTTCACGTCCATATTTGCCTGTTTTGCGTGACCCTGTGAAGTGTAGTTATAAGGATGTGAGTTTCTTAGTTGGAAGATATATGTGAACGGTGCGAATTTTGTTTCAAAAATTATACCTGTTTATGAATCAGCACACAACAGAATTTGTTTGATTGTCAGGTACGAACGTGTGTGGAAACCCATACTATTACTTCTATCGTTTTGTCATAATCTGTTGAATTTAGTTCAGATACGCTTACTATATCTGGCTCCATTGTAATCATCTTGCCTTTCTCTTGTGATGTGGTATTTGAGATGTTACTGGTCGCCATGATCCTGTAATATATAGTAGTAGAACAGTTACAGATAGGGTCTTGACAACTGTGGTCACAGTTTCTGAGATGCGCATAAGTGGAAGGCAGACCTACAACAATAATAATAATCAGTAAACTGAAATTGCATACATTGTCAGTGGTTATCAATTATGCCATCCATGTCTAACTGTCAATCCTGTATCCCGACTGAAACTGCTACTCCCTATATTACGATCTGTTAGAAAAGTGACTTAAACTCTAAGGGGCGTTTGGTAAATTTGGTTTTGGAAAAGATATTAGTTTTTGATTTGTTTCCCAATTTGTGTTGGTTTAGAATTTGGTAGTTTTTGGGTCATTGGTTCCCTATAAATAGAGGTCAATGTCATTAGTTTTCTTTGTACCTTTGAATATTTGTTTCGTAACTTTTGGAATTAGGGTTTGGTACCTTTGAATTTGGTTTTGTAATTCGATTTGGTATTTGAATAAAGCTTCCACATCGTTTGTTCGAATTTGTTCGTTTGTTTGTGCTTTTGATTACCAACAAGTGGCTATAGAGCTGGGTTTTGAAGTATGAAGAAGAAAAAGAAAAGAAAACGTATGTTTTGGATCGTTTGTTTTGAATTTGCTTGTATTCTAGCATGTTGGAAATTGAATTTGAAGACGAAAGATTCGTTTTGGTTTGAAGTCTCGAGCGTGAGTTGAATGAAGTCACCGGTGGGAGGAAGTTAGAAAGTGACATTATACTTAAGGGGCGTTTAGTATATTTGGTTTGGAAAAGAATTAAGTTTTTTGATTTGTTTCCCAATTTGTGTTAGTTTAGAATTTGGTAGTTTTTGGGTCATTGGTTCCCTATAAATAGAGGCTAGTGTCAGTAGTGTTCTTTGTACCTTTGAATATTTGTTTCATAACTTTTGGAATTAGGGTTTTGTACCTTTGAATTTGGTTTTGTAATTCAATTTGGTATTTGAATAAAGCTTTCGCCTCGTTTGTTCGAATTTGTTCGTTTGTTTGTGCTTTTGATTACCAACAAGATCGGCTCCAGTTAAGGTACTAACAGTATCTGCCAATGACAATCGTAAAACATAATGCATGAAAAAAATGCAGATATCATGATAATAATAGACGCTGCTAACAGATGGAGTTGGATGAACTTATTGTCTTACAAATGGTTGCAGATCACATATCAAACTAAAATTAATCAGCTGTTTACCTTAACCTAAACTTCACCACCAAAAAAACAATAGAAAAATAATTCAAAATCAAATTTTATAAAGAAAAAACATACTAAACGTATTTACATAATCCATAAGGACCATAATCACAGTAAAGCCCTAAAAGTATATACTTACATACTTGATTTTTCCCTTCTTTTGCCACACCTTCTTCTCCATCTTAAAATTGAAACACCTAGCATAAATCAGTAATGGTTTTTATTAGGTAGATGAAGCGTGGGAAAAGTTAAAAGAGATAAGCACATACCTGGATTAAACTTACATATGGGTGTGATATAAAGCTTGTGAGTCAGTAAGAAGAATCAAGATACATGGTTTCTCATCTTCTTCCTTATCTAGCTCCTGATCATCCTCAAAGGTTTAAGATAAAGCTTGTGAGTCGGTTGTTCTTGAATCTTCTGGGTGTATCGACTCACCTGCAACGAAGAACTAAAAAAGTAACAAAGGGAATTGGGTCGGCCGGATTTTGGCCCATGGGAATTGGACCGGTCGACAAAGCATGCAGCCTATAAGTCAATACGGCGTCATCTAACGCCTAAAATGAGTATATATATAATATAGTCAAATGCATGTGATTTTTAGTAGTATTGAGGCCTATTAATAGCGTGTCTTAGGCTTTTCTTAACCGGAAGAGTTTAAGGTTGCATTATTGTTATGGGAAAATACTACTAGTTAATAATGTGAAGAATTTGTGTTGGATTCTCAGTTGTATTTTGTTATGTTGTGGATCATAGGCATGACTATGCTACCTTTTCTTGAATCCTTGTAACACTTATACATTGTTAGTAATATATCTCTTCACATTTTTATAAAAAAAATCTTATTAGAAAAAAATTGGACCAATCATGTTGCTTGATTTTGTCACGCGGCAAAATCGTATAATCTAATTGGTTAATAAAAAAGTCAAAATTGAATGAATTTTGGTCAAAATTGATAAATTTCGTGTACAAGGAAAAATCCACCAAACAACATATGCGTCAAAAATATGAAAAATAAAACTTCAAAAAAGCAAAATTGATATTATAAACTTCAAGAACCTAAATGTAAATAACACAAATCCTACCACTTATCTCATACACTAATGACAAATAAAAATCCCCATAACTATCATTCCCACATCAACCATCGTTCACACATTCGGTCACATTATGGGGATCAAATTAACTTTATTTTATGTTGTACAAAATTAGCAATCACATGGAAAAAAAATGATTTTTTTTGTCAACCATGTTGGTGACCTTTTGGAACGATCTAATCTAACGGGGTCCCACCACACAGGATCGAAACAAGTATAAGCCCGTCCCTTTTCAGGGGTTGGTTGGGGTACTTTCAGAGTTGTTTGTACCCTAGCAAGAATAGAAACTTGAGAACTCGAATCATTTTTAGAGTGATAGCCACAAACCCTTTTGCCACTAGGCCACCCCTAAGTGATTGAAAAAAAAAGATTTTTACAATAATAAAAAAATCATTCTTCTACATTCATCCAACACAACCACAAAAACCCTAATTTAACCCAACTTCCTCAAATCCGCCTCCCCACATCACCCGAATTTAGAATACATATCTTACACAATCATATCCATTCACGTGGGGGGGGTGGTCAATCACTAACATCGCAAGGATCTCACCAAATGGACTACTCCTACCCGACCTTGGCTCATTAGTCTCCCAAATCACACACCTCGACCTCACATCCTGTTAGAGTTAGTAATAAGGTTCAAGCCTGATAGTTAACCTAGCTTATCCTCAAGCTAAGCAAGGCTTATTTATACTTCTGTAGTTTTAGTCTTTTGTTTATCAATTCAATAAATCATTAGTTGAATTATCATTTCATTACTTTTGTTTACATGGTATCACAATAATGATTTTGTATTGATTAGGGTTTCGTTTATACTTTTGAAGAACAGTACCCCTTGTGAGTATATATTTTAGGGCTTCCAGAATAAGTGTGAATTACATATCACCTCCCTTATAATCAAGCTTACAAGACATTGAATTGCAAAACCTTCAATTTATGTCACCCAGAACACCTCCTCCACGCTGCCACCGGTCGTCGTTTGTGTTGCCGGAATCTGTTTACTTTGTGATTCCGACCAATTCCCCGAGGGATCTAGTCTTGGTTGTCAGGTTTTGATTTTTGATTTTGTTTAAGTTTTGAGGTTTGCAACTGTTTATTTTTGTTATTTGTTCTTAGAGTTATTGTTTGGGGTTTTCTGGTTGTGATTCGTTTTGGTAATTAAGGTTTAATTTGACTATTGTATCTGGAATTAGGGGTATTTGTTTCGGCTTATACATGGACTTACGAGCTTATTTGATTTCAGCTATTTTAACATAAGTCTCAATTTTCCGGCTTAGTTTAAGACTTGTGGGCTTATATAATTTATTACGATATGAAAAACTTATATAAACCATAAGTCTCAATATAAGCCAAAATATTGAGGCTTATGTTATATAAGCTGAAATCAAATAGGCTCATAAACCCACATATAAGCCGAAAGAAACACCCCCTTGGAGCAATAGATATAAGCGGTAGCAGGTTTTTTTATAAAAATGTTTCGTAACATAGTTGTAGGTGTAACAGAATGTGTAAAACAAATCTTAAATCCTCAAGGATACTTCATGGAGCGTTGGAAAATAAGCCTGAAAATAGATAAAACTACATGTTATTTATCAAGTCGAGCAATTATATTAACATAACAACAACTCAATAACCTAAACCGGTCTCATAATTGTTTCACTTACACTGTACTAACAGTGCCCAGTATAACATTTTAGAATGGGGGATCCCCGTTGGCAACAACCACGGTAGTAATTACGAACCTGCTTGGCAAGTTTTTTTGCTTCCAATAATATAAGCCCTCTTAGATTGTTGCAACTTTGTACTACTCCTAAGCTATGTTGTAGTAAAAAAATTGCCACACTTTACTAGTCAACTTCTAACATGCATTTATTTTTGTTCATATCATACAAATTTCACACAAGAAATATAGTCGATATTTATATTTTCCGTCTCCACTAGTCTAAGTTTAGTTTGACTTTTTATGGTCTTTTGTTTCATTTTTAACTTTAAATATATTTTGTTTTTGTTTTATGAATACTTGATGAAAAATTATACCAATGAAAATATTTATAAAACTTAATTCATTCATATATTTTGTACAAAATAGTATTTAACACAAAAAAATATGTTTAAGTAAAAGTTGAAAAATAAATACTTCAAAAAATTAAACTTGACACTTAATATGAGGCGAAGATAGTAATAGGCATTTATTATATCTATTGTTCGCAACTATATATAGGACATGAATTATTATGAAATATACTAATTGCGTGAGAACCTGTTATGATCCGATATGTAGTAGGTTGTTTTTGATGATACAAATTTTGTTGGTTGATTTGGTTGTTGAAATATATAAATAAGGGTTAATTTCATAATTTAGCTCATACCTTACCAAAATTTCTATAATTAGGTAACGAAACTTTGTAGTATCAATATCTTTATCACTCATGAAAACTTACAATTTTTTTCAATACACATAACGTTCATATTTGCGAAGGGTTTAAAAATAAATAAAACACAATATATAAATCAAACCCAAAAAAAAAAAAAAAAAACAAAAAAAAATTAACCAAAAAAAATATAAAAATTAAAAAAAATAATAAAAAATAATTTATTAAAATATATCCCACGGCTAGATACCAGGCTAAACTTCTACGTCACATTTTTTTATTTTTTCTTTATTTCAGTAGTTAATTAACAACCTACCCCCTTATTATAACCCGACCCACTACTGATTCCTAAATTCCTAATTCATACCCACTTTTTATAAAAATTAGTCACAATTCCTTAACCCTAAACTTGTGTCGATTCCTAAATTCTTATAAACCCTGATTCTTACCTACATATTTAGTTGATAATCACGATGAGCCCCCATATGTTTGTCAAATGATCTCCATGTTATGTTGATCCACTTTAATTCGAGTCATTAGTTAGATTGTAATTATCGGTTCTAAAACTCAAGTGTAGGGGTGCATCTATAAGCCTCAAGTGATGTATTATGTTATCTAAAAAATAAAAAATAAAAAGAAAAGAGATTGGTGTAGAGTTCTATAGAGTTTGTATATCGTTGTCTGAGTCTTTGGGTTAGCAACCCAATTAGCATGTATTCGTATAAATAATTAGCTAACTCTCTCACCCCAAGTTCACCCAAAAATTCACCCCAAATATATCCCATCCATTTCCGTTTCCATTGATGTTATCTTACACCTACACATCACAACCCTTTAAAAGACCTCTTTGATAGTAATGACTAATACTTGTGCCTAGCGGTGGAGGTTTGATCCTTTACCAAGCCTATGGTAATTTATATGCTATGACAGGTAATGAGTATTAATTTTCCGTTTCATATACTATTATAATTCATTATACACCTAAGTGAAAGAGAGAATCCAAACACTTATGTGATGTGCTAGTATATACTTTCTGTGCTTTTAATTACGAGGTCTAGGAGGTTGTGTCGTAAACTACTTCTAAGAGTAGGTTAAATGCCCCCAATATTGCTATTGTCTAGGTAGAAAAGCACATTTGCTTGAGGACAAGCAAATCCCAAGTGTAGGGGTATTTGATGAGGTGTCATTTTATACACTTTTTCAGAGCCATTTAGCCTTTAAATCATGCAAATATGCCCAGATTATATGCTTAATCGTTTGTTTTCATATTTTTAGCACTTGGATGGATTTTGGAGGAAATACACGTGACTTGGGCTCATTTGGAGAATAAATGGACAAGACTACGACTCTACACTAAATCCCTTGAAGAACTGTGCATATAGTGCGTGGAGATGGCATCGCGAATCCCAAGCGACGACGTCGGGACTTTCAATATGACGACGTCAGAGATTTGGCGATGGCGTCAAAACGTAGCCGACTTAAAAAGGCTCTGGAAGAATCGACGTGGTGACAGCGTCAGGAATACAACACGACACTGCCACGCCGCTTTTCCTATATATATATAACCAATTTTAGGGTTTTTATGGTGTAACTTTTAGTATAGCTTTTGGGAGACGAACCCTAACTTTTATATTTGAGTTTGGCAGCTTTTTAGGCCGTCTTTAGGGCTTCAAAGCCCTATTGTAACAGTCTTTAATCCATGTTTTAATCAAGTAAAGTGCATCTATCCTTTTAATCTTTCAATATGATTATGTATTGTTTGATTGAATGTTGTTCTTTACCTTCTTATAACATGCTAGGCTAGATCCATTAGTGTTTACTCATGATTGCATGAAACTTAGATTGTAGATCCCTTTAATGTTGCTTCTTGTGATGGATGTGCGCGTTAGGCTTTAAAAAACTAGCCATAAGATATTAAATTGGCATAGACGTCTAGAGAAACACGAGTGTGTAGAAAGGATACCATAGGTAACAGCCTTCATACTACCTTACCCCTAATATGGTTGATCCCTCTTAAGATATTTCAATTGCATTTAATATACTCTTAGGGGCCTTGTAATAGTCTTCATACTACCTTACTTGTGTGTTGCCTTAACGGAATATTACGTAGACGGCAGGTTCGTGTAATCCGTTCATGACTTAGGAAATACTTACACAGATCATCACAAGTGTGACAAAACAACAGGATTATGAGAAGCAATTTAAGGAGTAGTTCATGACTATGTAAATACGTTCGTTTACCATATACGTTACCACCAAAGTAGTTTAGATTATAATTTAGTTAAATTAGATAAAACAAACCAAACCTCTCAAACCATGATTTTACCTGCTTTTTATAAAATAAAAATACAAAAAGAATCTTCGATCAACCTCGTAGACCTTTGTTAGATCTTGATCGAACCTTCCCAACATATTCCCCTAAAGAACGATAACAACCCTCGAGTCTTGCCTTATTACACTACAAGGGTTAGGTACTCTGCCTAGGGGATTGTAAAACTTCATGTGAAGTCTTTACGAGACCCGCATCAACACCCGAGAGAAAGAGAGAATCCAAACACTTATTGTGAGGTGCTAGTGTATAATTTATGTGCTTCTAGTTACGAGGTCTAATTGGTTGTGCCATGAATAGCTTTAAAGAGTAGGCTAAAGCGACCGTGTCAGAGAATTTGTAACGGCCTAGACTGTAGCCATCATAATGAAACCCTAGAAGATTCGTGGCGCGGCAGTGTCAGGATTTCTTGCGACGCCATAGCGATTCTTTTCTTATAAATACAAACTCGATTTTAGGGTTTTATATAGCATATTAGGAGCGGAGTTCGGTAGAGAACAATTTGTAGCTGACTTTGGGAGTATTCAAGGGTTTCCCAACCCTTTTGTACCTTTCCTAATCGCTTGTTTTAATATAGTAAAGTTCTTTTATCATTTAATCTTTCAATATGTCTTATTGTTTGATTGGTTATTGTGCTTTGCTTATTTTAACATGCTGGGCTAGATCTCATTAGTGTTTGCTTATGATTGCATATGAATTGGTATATGCATCCTAACAATATTGCTTCTTGATTGATGTGTATGCATGCTTAGACTCTATAACCCTAGTTACTTGTTAGGAACACGAAAGTGTCGGTCACTTCCATAGATAATTGTAGTTAGCTCGTTAAGTTAATTTTTGGAAACTTACTAGGCTAGTTAGCTAAAATCCCATGGATAAACCCATGAAGGCCCAAGCCCACGATCCATTGTAAGTATATAAACACCTCTCCATGCCTTGGAAAGGTGGTTGGTTGTTCATTTTTCACACATAATACATTTTCTATCTTATGTTTACTTTCTCTCTCTAAGTGTTCATTCAACCCTTTCTCTCACTAAAACAACCTCTTTCTTTCTCTCAAGTATGTTATTAGATTAGTCTACAATTGGTATCAAGAGCTATGGAGTGGTGTCCTTAGATTTTGTGTTTACTTGTTTGGTTCATGTGTTTTACTTCTATAAAGTCCTCGTCTTTTGATTTTTCTTGTTTTTCTAAGCTTAAATTCCACACTAAAAGATCATCTACATAGGTAGTTTTGATCTAGTATCCTTGGATATAGGTGTGTGTGCTTAAGATTCATACGAAAATCTCTTAGTTTGTGTCATTTTGGGTTCGTTAGCTTTATAAAGGTCAAAATCTTGATTTTAAATTTTTCGGCTTAAAAACCTTAAAGTTTTCATTTTTCTTATCCCTATAGGCTTTGTAACTCTTTTGGTACAAAACTTTTCAGAAAACAATCATCAAAAACGTGTCTTTTTTATATTTGAAAAAGTGGGTTTCTTGAGTACCGATCTAGTCATTTTCAGTGAGTATCAAACTAGTGATTTTTGTGAGTACCGGTCTAGTGATTTATAGTGAGTACCGATCTAGTCATTTTCAGTGCGTACCGAACTAGTGATTTTTGTGAGTACCGATCTAGTGATTTATAGTGAGTACCGATCTAGTCATTTTCAGTGCGTACCAAACTAGTAATTTTTAGTAAGTACCGATCTAGTGATTTTTAGTGAGTACCGGTCTAGTTATTTTTAGTGAGTACCGATCTAGTGATTCTCAGTGAGTACTGAACTAGTCCATCTTCAGTACTAACCGATCTAGTCATTTTCCTGAAACAACCGAACTAGTCATTTCTCAAAGACTACCGAACTTGTCAAGTTTAATAGAAACAGAAGAACTCAAATTTCTAAATTATACGGTTTATTTCTTTGACTTGTAAAATCCGGTGAAACGTTTATTTGTTTTCTTGGTTTTGTCAAGAATTGTAAAATCCCGTGTAGTTTCATGAATTAAAACATTTAAAAGACAACTTAATCAAGAACAATTTCTTTCTACCACCGTTCGATCCGACAATAATCTTTTAACATACAAATTTCTCAATGACGACTCTTGCTGATAAAGCAATTCTTTCGGGTGCTAAAAATCGCCCACCTATGTTGGAAAAAGATATGTATGATTCTTGGAAAAGCATAATGGAGCTATACATGATGAATAGACAACATGGACGAATGATCTTTAAATCCGTTAAAAATGGTCAACTCATATGGCCTTCAATTGAGGAAAATGGAGTGACTAGACCAAAGAAATATTCTGAGCTATCTGATACGAAAGCAATTCAAGCTGATTGTGATATCAAGGCAACAAATATCATTCTCCAAGGACTACCACCAGAGGTCTATGCATTGGTTAGGAATCATAAAGTCGCCAAGGAACTTTAGGAAAGAATTTAACTTCTCATACAAGGAACTTCATTGACGAAACAAGAAAGAGAGTGTAAGCTTTATGATGAATTCGATAAGTTTGCTTATAAGAAAGGGGAAACACTACGTGATTTCTACTTGAGATTTTCACTGCTACTCAATGACATGAACATCTACAATATGAAACTGGAACAATTTCAAGTGAACACCAAGTTTTTGAATACTCTTCCTCCTGAGTGGAGCGAATTTGTGACAGATGTCAAACTGGTATGGGATCTGCACACAACTAACATTGATCAGCTTCATGCTTACTTGGTACAACATGAATTTCATGCAAATGAGGTTCGTTTAAAGCATGAACATAACTCAGATCCGCTTGCTTTGGTTGCAACCCATCAGATAACCCAGTCTCCTTATCCAACTCATCAGCACTCATACCAAAACTCTCAATTTCAACCACAAGTTTCACCATATCAGTCTACACAGCATGGTTCACCTTATCAGTCTCAGCAATACTCAAATAATCAATCATCAACACCTCTTTCAATCACTTATCCATCCAATGATTATCAATCATCAGTTCATCATAATGTTTATTCTCCACCATCATCCATCCCTCAATTGGAATATGCTCCCATAGTTAACCAACAATCTGAATTTCCCTAACTAGACTCAGGTCTAATTGTTCTAGTATTCCAGAAAGGTGATGATCTCATTGATGCCATCAATCACATGATGTCTTTCTTGACTGCTGTTGTCACTTCCCGCTATCCTACTACCAATAACCAGCTAAGGAATTCGTTAAACCCTAAGCAACAAGCTACCATTAATGATGGGAAAGTGACCTTACAACCAATTCAGGGGAGACACACTTCCTTTGATGCGGGTACTACAAGGACCTACACTCCAGGAGCAAGTGGAAGCAATTATGGGAAACAAAGGACTGTTATTTGTTACAACTGCAAAGTGGAAGGACACATTTCCAAACAATGCACTAAACATAAGAGGAAACGGGATGATTCGTAATTTAAGGATAAAGTGTTATTGGTACAAGCTTAAGCAAACGGTCAAATTCTACATGAGGAGGAACTAGCATTTTTGGCAGATCCAGGAATTGCAGAAGGTCAAGCCACACAGACTGTCATTACCCACAATGTTGCTTATCAAGCCGATGATTTGGATGCATATGACTCTGATTGTGATGAACTTAACACTACCAAAGTTGCTCTCATGGCGAATTTATCTCATTATGGTTCAGATGCTCTCGCTGAGGTACATAATCATGTTAATGTGGTAAATCAAGCTGTGCAGGTGATGACGTCTTCTCAACAGTCGAATGTTGTAAATCATTCAGAGACTGAAATA
>BQNB010082412.1:0-29334 GCA_026074375.1 Tanacetum coccineum
TATTATATATATATATATATATATATATATATATATATATATATATATAATAAAAACTAAAATATATCTAAAATATATAAAATATAAAAAGGTAAAAATATAAAACTATAAATATATAGATAAAAATGATTTATTTTATTTTGAATATTATCCTATTAGCCTTAATTATATATATATATAAATAAATAAATAAATAAATGTGTTTTTGAAAAATGCTTAACGTATTTATAAATCCCCTATCTTTCGGAAAACAACTAATAAGTCTTATATATAAATTAAATAAAAACTTAATAAAAAGGTCTTGTAAATTTAAAATTATCGAATCACACAAATCTTCCATCGAACATCCTATCATTAATGAATTTATCATCATAAATATACCTGAAGAGGATGTCGAACCCCAACCAAATTTACCGCTCCAAGAAATAATAATCCTCGATCCTGATGATCAACCTATGTAGGAAAATGCTAAGATTATAGCACCGACTCCAAATTTTGCCATTGTTCAACCCAATGTTGATGACAACTTTGTTATCAACAGTACCCACTTGAAAATGATTTTGGAAAATAAATTCGATGGTTATCTGCGGACCGATCCGCATGACCACATCCGTGAATTTCTTGCAATCTGCAACATGTTCAAATATGGTGAAACTCAAAGTGAAGCTGCCAAACTTTTGATATTTCCCTATTCCTTATACGATAAAGCTAAAACCTGGTTTAATGAACTTAATGAAGAGTCTATAACATCGTGGGAACAAATAAGAAGAGCTTTTATAAGCAGATTCTTTCCACTTTCGTTATTTAACCGTCTCTTGCTTGAAATCAGTAGTTTCTCTCAACTCGTATGTGAAAGTCTAACCGACGCTTGGTTACGACTGAAGAACATGCTTCGAAAATGCCATGGGCATGGTCTGACCAAAGGAGCTATTATTCAAATATTCTATCACGGTCTAGACGAATCCACTCAAGCAATCTTGGACGTAACTGCTGGAGGAATCTTCCTCTATAAAAGTCTAAATCAAGCTTTTAAATTTCTTGATGACAAAGTCCTTTTCAAACTTGATTAGTCCACTAAATCTCAAAACGAACATCATCAAAAATCTGTTGCTTTCGCTGATGGAAGTGATAATAATGATGATAATTATCGATTAATGAAAAAATTAGAAGCTCTAACTATAAAAATGGATTCTAAATTCCAGAGCTTAAAAAAGAAGATGCATGAGATGCGTAAGAATTATAATAACCGTGGAGGTGACTATGCTTCTAAGAACGATGACACGCCGATGTGTGAATGCCATGAAGTAAATTACATCCAATCTGAAGGTTACCAAAACCAAAATTCTCATGATTCGTATTGTCACCAATCCCATTATGAACAACCCCAATCGAAAAATGATTTCAAGAAATCGCTCACAGAATTAAACAATGATGTGAGAAATGATCTCGAACATTTCAAAAGATGTATCCGTAGCATGAGAACTGTTCATTGGAAACTTTTTGCCAGAGACGATGGTAAAACCAACCGTGTTTTACCTAACAAAGAGTCTAAAACAGTCAACCAAGAACCTCAATCTAAAACAGATCTTGAAAAATCAATCACAAAATTCTTGGATGGTCAAAGAGTTACAAATATGTTTTTAAAAAACAATATTAACGATATGATTTTAAAGATGAAGCAAAATGAAAAGAATTTCCAAACTAAAATTAAAAATATGGAAAGAAAAATAGATTAGTGGTCGAAGTCTCAAAACGTCTCTTCAAAACAAACCGATAGGACTGAACCACCACCTCCTCCTCAAGCTCAAATTGAGCAAGTGAATGCCGTATTCACCAGGAGTGGAAAGTTCGATGATTCTCCGAAAATTCAAAAAGATCCACCACCTCCTATTATCGTTAACAATAAAATCAAAAAAGATAAACCTATTAAGACATCAAAAAAGGGCTATCATATGGTAAAAACAAAAGAATATCCTTTCCGTTAATATATTCCAAAAATACCATATCCTCAAGCTTTAAGAGTGGATCAGCCCCACTTGAACTGTATTGTCAAGGTATCCTGAATCAAGTTAAGTATAATAAAAATAAACCTATAAAAAACAAAAAATATATAAAAAACAAAAAAACTTTGCAGTTTTTAAGAGATGTGCATGGGCCCGTGTATTTCTTACTCGATTTTTGTACCCACAAAAGAATGTTTCAAACTTTGTGGGTGTGTTCGTTGGAAACCCTCACGAGACTATAACTCATCCACTCGGGACACCGAGGGGTTTAAAGGCTTGTTGCATACGCTAAATGCAACCATTGTTCCTACGAAAGTGCTCTTTAGTATTTTACGGTTTTTGTACTTGTGTTTATTTTGCAGATTAAATAAATAGGTGGATCTTGGATTGGTGGTTGACATTTTACACTTAGAGACTTATATAATAGGAGTATTATATTACATGTGATAGAATACACATGCTTGGTGTTCCGTTTTGCACTATATCTTTCAGAATTCAACCAAGAACTTATGAGCCCAGGAAGTTTCAATTTTACGCATAATGCTCTACTTAAGTGTGGAGGAGCTCCCGCTCCTCACAAAAAAAACGTAATGGAATCACTCAAGGATAGCTCCAACGTAGCTATATCTCTCTATGCCCCGGGAAGTACCGTTTTCCTTAAATTTTCCCTATTTTCTATATTTATCAGTTCCCACATTGAGGGAAATGTTCAACTTAAGTGTGGAGGGGTAGCAAATAGGAAAAATTAATCATGTCCCTCCATGTTTGCCCTACAGAAATTTTCAAACTTTCTACTGATATTTTCTGGAAAATTAATATATACTTTCCTTTCAAAATTAAAAATGCATACGCTTAGTAAGGCAAATCCAATCGGATTGACATTTTAACTAGCACAAAATCAACCCACTTAAATTGTAAGGTTCGCCTCTAGATCTTAAGGAATTCGGGTGTCCATCTTTGATACCCAAGATAATTTTTACCTTTAGCTTATTCGAGTTAAGGAGTGAGCAATCGTATGTATCTATTCCATCATTATGGATGTGTATATGTGGTTTTTTTCTGGAGCATTGGTATTGGTATAAATTTATATGAGTGGGCCGGCAATTTAGTAGCTCCAGAACTTGTGCTTGATCATTATTTACTAGACCACAGTGAGGTTAATTTATAGACAAAGTCATATGATAAGAGGTAAAATAAATCCCTATGCAATCATGTATCTGCAGCACTCGCTTTTAGTGTTGAGATCCCCAATGTATCCCATGAGCAAGAAAAATGTGCTCGATGAAGAAGAAGTTTTGTGCCAGCCTTAGTTATCACAGCATCTGGAATGAAAAGAATTCAAGAAAAAAAGAGAAAAAAATAATAATAATAAAGTTTGAAGTATAAGGCAAAGTTCTGGCACATGGAATCAAGTATCTGTTATTCACCCTCATCATTATCACGTTTTGCCTCTTTGAGATTTTTGTCTAGGTGCTCACGCCGCAACGGGCATGTTTATGTGTCTAGTACAAGCATATGGTAGCGACCTAGATTATGTCTGTGCAATTGAGTGACTTCACAAATATAAAACCCTATCTGAGTGACTCGTGTGAATTCAAAAACAAACACTTTCCCTATGTGAGGTGCTCTGTTATATGTCTATGCCTGAAAAGTTATAAAACTGGTAAACACTTGTTAATGCTAAAATGATTTTTTCTCCACGTCACGATAAATGATCTTGTTTTCTCGCTTTAATTGCTTGAGGGCAAGCAATAGCTAAGTGTGGAGGGATTTGATAACGCCTAAATTATACATGTTTTTGGCGGCATTATTTATATATATTTGATCATTTCTCGTAAACTTTTGGAACTTAATCAAGTATATTTGCTATTATAGGTTCATGATATGTGTCGTGGAAGAAAACTAAAGAAGATAAGAAAAATTGAAGCTTAGACGAAGAAATAACTCAAGTTAATGATCTCCCGACACCTGTTTACTGTTTTGGCCATAACTCGGTCATACGAACTCCGTTTTAGTTGATTCAAACAGCCACGCGAGCGGAATTTAATTATCTAAAACCATATAAAAGGCCAACTTCTGAAAACGACCAAAAGTATGAAGCACTTGCAGAAAGTGCGGCGCACTTTTCACCAGAACTAAAAAATCCTTTAACACCCAAAGTTCGGCGGTTTTACCCAAAGTGCGGCGCACTTTTGAGTTTGTTGAAAAATTAAAGGCAATTAAATAAAGTGTGCATTAACTCCCGAAGTGCGTCGCACAAATAAGTTTGTGTGGCGTACTTTAGCCCCCAAAAAACCTATAAATACCCTCCTAGACTCTCTCATTTCATATATCCTTGAAATAGTATTTATAATACACGCGTATAATATAATATAATAGTGATGAAATTCCCAAACTACCCTTGAGGACAAAGGTAGTTAGTACAAATCACATGTAATAAATACATATATAATACTGTATATTTTACCGGTAATGAATTACCGGGTCGTATTCCTCGAAGATTTATGAAATTGAGACCACGTTTGTTATTTGGAAAATGATTTGAATTGGTTCAGAGATGATTTGTTTTCTAAAATCCTAAAAGTGAGCAAATTTAAGGACAATTAAACCTAACTTTAATAACGGGAAATTGAACTTTAACTAAAAACGCAAAACAGGAACCCTAAAAGGTGATCAAAAACCCTAAATTTCCAAAGTTAAACTAAAGATTAATTTTTGCTCATATTAATAGACTCTAATTGACTAAAAAGTAAGTTTAAAGAAAACTAGAACAAAAACGGAATTGAAATGAGCTTAAAAACACGTAAAATGTGAATGGGAACGAATCACGTTCTTTAAAAAATGAAATTTTGCAAATTAAACCCTACGAAAGCAAAACTATTTTTCCTAGGAACTATATGAATAAAGAAAATTTTCTAAAAAAGAATTATATTTTTTTGATTTTTTTCTATTTTCTTATGATTTTTTTAAAGTTTTAATAAAAAATAAATGTTTAAAAAAAATTTAAAACTTTAAAAACTAAATATAAAAATTCTGAAAAAAATTATAGAAAGTAGCTTGAACTAAGAAGAATCTAGGAAAAATAAGATGGGAAACACAGCTTATCGAATAAGCTGTGTAATAAGCTAAAACAGCTTATTAAACTAAAAAGGTTAAAACGTATATAAAAGATAAATAATGTAGAGAACTAACGGATGAGTTAATGTAGCGTGATGGTTGTGTGTGTGGGTGTTAAAACACTTGGTGAAGGTGGTAGAGGTCCCGGGTTCGAGCCTTGCTCACCCGGGGCTTCCCACTTTCCTAAGTGTTTTAATTTTTTTCATTTTTTTATAACTTTTTAAAACTCTTAAAAATAAGAAACTTTTGTAAAACAACTTATTTTTATAAACTACAAATAAGCTCAGGAATAAGCTAAATAAGCCAAAAAAAACTTAAACTCTACTAAACTAATAAAAAGCTAAATGTTTGCACTTTTAAGGAGAATAAGCAAAACCAAATAGAGAAATAAGCTAAACTAGATAATAAGCATTCCCTTTATAATTAGGGGGGGTGGGGCGTGAGCGCAAGAACAAACTAAGCAACCTAATAAGCCTAGAATGAGCTTAAGAACTCAGCAGTACTAACATAGAAGTTAGTACTGCCAATTAAGCACTTAAGTCTACTTAGCTAGCAAATAAGCTCAAATGAGTAAACGACAAAACCAAATAAGCTAAATTGGACCTTAACTAACCTAATAAGCTAAACTAAACCTAAATAAGCCATAACAATAAGCAGATAAGCTAAAATAAAGGAATAAGCACTTATGTGTAAACTGTTAGCCAAACAGCCCCTTAAGGCACCTTTGAGCTTAATTTTCAATAAGCTAAAGAATCCCTATGGACTTTTGGCTTATTACCTTAAGAAGTATACCTAAAGGACTACTTAAAACAAATTTTTAAAACCATTTTGAGATTCAAGAGCTTAATGAAAAGTCTTGTTAAAAACAACTTATACTTAGAATGCACTAGGTATGACTTTGGCTTTTGAAAATGAAAATGCAGGTTTTTAAAGCTAAAAACAGATACTTAAATAAGCTTAACTTCAAAAAGAAAATTGAAACCCATTACCTATTACCCTAGATCTAATTGTGTGCTAAATATCTAAATCTAAGAACAACTTTTACTTATTGAAAACTGATGATGAAAAAGATCTTTTTCTGTTTTTCTTACTGGTGCAGTTTGCACAATTGTGACTCAAATTAAACTTAGACAAAATGCAGGCCAAAGGAACAGAATCTAATACTTATAAATCATCAAACTAAGTACTACTAAGGTCATTTCAATTACGAGAAGTAGCGCGCTTTGTGTGATGAATTATAGTCCTAGGCTGTGCGCGAGCGCGGAGTTTATTAGAGCCTTAACGGGGGGGGGGGGGGTGTGGAATTATTGTTTATCCTAATTATTTCAAAACTAATTATCAATATCCTAGCTTATGAATCTAACTAAAACAAACTTAATTTAAAGATTAAAACCAAAATCCTAAGACCAAATGGCCACTAGCAGTACTAATTTGTAGTTAGTACTGTTATGTCAAACACCCCTTTAAAATCAACCAGTTTCATTTTAATCTTATGATAATGAGATTTAGAGCATAAAAATCAAATACCAGATGTTAAATATCTTTTAACAAACCTTAATAAACATTCTTCAATAAGCAAATAAGCCAGAATCAATAAGCTAAAAACTATGCTAATATTTTTGGTTTTTTAATGATTTATGAGACTAAATATAAAAAACTAAGATCTACACTACTAAACTCAAAAACAGATAATCAAACATGTTTAATAAGCATAGTAAGACAAATTTAAGCACTAGTAAGCAAGTAATAAGCTGAAAATAAGCAAATGCAATTATTAAGCTAAGAGACTTGAAATTTAAAGAAGACTTATAAAAGCCTTAGCTAAACAAAGGCTTGATTTGCTCAAAGAGCTTCTTCAAGCTCTAGCTTATCTCTAGGATAAGCTAGTAAAGTCCTATGAGCTCATCCATTGCTAACTTATCATCCAAAAAGCTTAATCCCATTTAGCAAAGGTAATAGACTGATTTTAATTGATCAAGTATATTAAATGACTAATTTGAACTCAATCTGAGCTTAGAGACTCAGAGAGCTTAAGATGATCTTATTAGAAGCTTATGAAACATTGACAGCTTATTAAACAGAATTTGAATAAAAGTAAGCTTTAGAAAAGTAAGAGCTTATTAAGGAAACTTAAATTGTATTAATAGAACAGCTGATTACAATACTAAAAAGGAAATTACATTAAGCTAAAACATTTTGAAAGGAAAAGCTAAAAAAATGAAAAAACTAGCTCCTCAAATGTGTGTGATGAGGTATGCTTTTATAGAACTGAGATGAAGCTTCTAGGAGTCTTGCTCACCCCTCTTATCCATCATCTTGGCCCTTGATTCTTCTCTCATCATTGGATCCCAAATGTGGATTGTTGGATTAAATGAGTAAGCACACGGATTGCCAACATAGCATTCTGTGAGTCAGACCTTTGTGCTTCTTTTGCACTTGTTTTAGTGCAAAAATCCAATCATTAGTGTGTTTCTTCCTATTAGCCGCGTGTCATTCCTTGTGGAGATCAACCAATAAGAGCCTCTTATAACGTATAACTCTGCCAGCTTGTACCTTGGTACTCGAATCTTCTATCCCTGCTGTCAATTTCAATTACCGGGGGGGTGGGGGGGTTTGGTTGTTCGAGTGGTTTGTTGTGGGTAGGTTATGGGGCGGGTGGGGGGGGGGGGGAGGCACGGAGGGGGGGGGGGGGGGGGGGGGCTCAGGGAGTGTTGGGGGAGGGGGTGTATATGTAACAGTAAAAAGGGATTACGCGCCCTTTTTAACTATTAGTTAGGGTGTTTGACTCGGGGAATTTGGGCTTTGACTTGGGTTTATAAAAAGAAAAGGGATTGGGTCGGGTGTTTTGGGCTTGGTTATAAGGGTGTGTTATAAAGATAACGACCGTTATCTCTTATATTATAAAGAGATAACGATGTTAGGGTTTAAGGACTTTTGGTGAAATTAGTGATTAACATTTAGGGCATTTTGGGTATTTTGAGGATTTTGTCTTTTTGAGTTTGACCAGAGTTGACTTGTTGACCAATGGTTGACTTTTTGACCCTTCTTGCTATCAAATCCCCGGCTCTTGTGCACTCAATCTCGTTCGCTAGTGTCCGTGTTATCCATTTTGAACCGTTTTCCTTCTTGAGATTTTTGCAATATCCGTACCTACACAATCATAAAGATAAAACAAGCAATATATAAGCATTTTATGCACAATTTTATCTTTTTAGGGACATTTTTGGTATACAAATGTTATGTGTATCCTCACATATCAATCCTCACACACATCATCCCAATTCATGTATAACACTTAGAATAGGTATTATTGGGGTTAAAGGCTTGCCAAACCTTTGATCCAAACCTCCCTTGGTAACACAATCATCACAACAAGAAGAATCAAAGTTAGGAGGAGTTCTTGAAGAATTTGGTTGAACTTGCTTGATGTTCATCCATATTTCTAGATTTTAATCCATCCAATGAGGTGTTAGTGAAGTGTAATTTGAATCTATAAGCGATTGTGACAGAATTGTTCATAGTTTCCGGGTTTTGCTTTGAATATAATAAAGTGTTCTTGGGAATTCATGTAAATCACCATCATCTTGCTCTTGGAGTTTGTAAGAACTTGTTTATCCTTTAATATGATTATTATTGAATTGTGTTGATTCATAATGTTCTTTATTATAACTTCGTTGATTATGAGTAGTAATCTTATGTTTGAGTTTGGGCGATAGTTAACTTGATATAGATTTTTGGATATGAGTTTTATTGAATGGTAGAACATATTTTATATAAGAAACTAGGCCGAAAGTTTCTTTATACAAACTATCAATCCATCTAATATATTGGCTAAATAACTTATAAAGTCCGAAAGGAGTTGTTTTATTAATCTATATAATCACTAATAATATTTTAAAGGCGAAAGATTTATAACTTTGATAACTCTATTTCCTAAAACTTATAAAACACTATTCCAACACCTCATCTATCTAAGTGATCATTGCTAAACAAACATACTTTATTCTTTTTTTTTTTGGTCTGAATAATCTTTTTATCGCTTTCGTTTAACATTTTGATATACAAAGATGTGATAAATTTGAGCCGTAAACCAATCTTATTACCTTAGCACCATAAATTCAAACTGTGAAAACTTCAATTATCATGGAACACGTGACTTACCTAAAGCTATACTTAGACACGAACGGTATACTTCCCGAGTGTTTTTGTTTTATTAAAAAGTATTTTTCTAGTATTATAAATTTAAAGCTTAGAAAACACACATCAGTGTTCTCATTTACCACCACCTGATCTTCATCGTCATGAGGCATGGTGTTCTCATTTACAGGTATGTGACACAACCATCCATTATCTTGGAAGTTACTCATCATCATTATATGCAATGTTATCTACACATAGAGTGATAATGTTCGTGTCATAAGGAAATATCTTTTTCCAAAAAATCAGCAACACGTGACCAAAAAATTGCTAGCGTCTATAGTCAAAAAACTCCACCCTTTTTGCCCATATGGGTACCCGACAAAAACAATGGGGGGGGGGGTTTTAACTACGGCTGGCAAACTTATCCCCTGTTTTTGTATGTGCGTAACACAAACAACCGATTGTACGCAGGTGATTATATGGTGGTTCTACATTATGAAGAACTATGTATGGATTTTCACCATTTAAAATATCGGAAGGAGTATGTTAATAAGATAGGCCGGCATGCAAAATACACCTCGCCCGCAAATATCAATAGGAAGAGAACTTTGTAATCTTAGTGCACGAGCAACATTTAAGATATGTTGATGTTTTTGTTCAACTCGACCATTTTATTGAGGTGTACCCACACATGATGTTTGGAATATGATTCCTTCATCAATAAAAAATCGTTTCATACAAGTAAATTCGGTTCCATTATCACTTTGAACAATTTTAACATGTTTGTTAAACTGTCTTTTAACCATGGCTAAAAACATCTTCATACTTTCGAAAACTTCAGAGTTGTGTACAAGCAAATACACCCAAATAGAGCGAGAAAAATCATCAACAATTATTAAGAAATACAATGCACCACAAGACGAGGTTGTTTTATATGGTCCCCACAAATCACAATGAATAAGCTCAAATATAGATGCTACTTTATTATCACTAACCGGAAATTTTTCACGAGATTGTTTTGCACGATGACACACATCACAACTTTAACTTAGTTATCTATCCTTTTTATTTAGGTTTACCTATACAATTTCCTTCATCTAATAGTTATGGGACAGAAAGCAAATTACAAATTAACCCATGTACATATAAAACATTTCTTAAAACAAAACCATTATCAAAACAAACATCTCCTTCTTTTTTTAGCCATAGCTATATTGCCATCAGGTAGCTCGACAAGCCATTAGACTATATCCTTTAAGTAGGAGAGGTCTTCTATTATACCTGTCATATGGTGTGATGCCCCTGAATCAATAATCCAAAAGTACTTACCATTAATTTTTTTAATAGAACCTGATTGGTTCTTTAACATTTTGAGTAGCGTTTCCCATTGTTTTGGGTTTAGACCTAGAAGCGGGATAACATTAGTATCATTCATTCCATTGTTGGTTTGCAATGCCTCTTTTGGCGTTGTTGGTCTGTCATCTTTCTCCATGTGTCCATTTTCTTAATCGCAATTTCTTTTTTTTCTTTTAGGGATTGTATCAAGGCTCTGGTACCATGATAAATTTCTTGTTTTCTGTCTCTCATTGATCACCCAAAAAGGGGTATTTATACAAGAACTTTAGCTTAAATTCTAAGCCACTTAATTCTAGAATTATGATAAATAAGGTAACTAGATAATAGACTAATATCAAATCCCATAATATGAGATTTGATATATCTTCACTTAATACTCCTTATGAAATATAGGATGATACATTGAACAGTAGATTTAACTATCAACACAGACAAGCAACAGATCAAAATTTGAAAGGCCTTGTGACTGTCGGCCAGATGTTAATAGAGAAACCTGTTTCTCGGGTGAACTTTGATACCGGGGTGTTTGAAGCACTCCCAGATGGTGGTACCAACTGTGACGCATTGAAAAAGTATGCATGTAATTAACTTAAATAGACTTGCTACCCTTTGATGAGTAGTAGTCTGGTAATCTGGTATTAATGATTTGTTTTTTTTTTTTGCAAATACAGGTTCGCGAAAGAACTCTTAGATGAACAAAAACAATGGGAGTGCTTAATATGAAAGTGGGAGTCTTCTGGTGAAAAAGTTATAAGGAATCATCCAAAATAATTGTCTTGCAAGTTTTACGTGTCATATCATTAGGTGACAAGTTGTAATAAACATTTGACGTATCTAGCTCATTAAAATTTAAGTTCGATTTCTATATGTATCTGGAATAATTATAAACTCATCCGTTAATTATACAAACTCTTTACTCTCGGTTTTTTGTTGGGCGATTGCTTTAAATTGTGTTAGACCAGCAAATGGGTCGGACACACATAGCACAGTTTAATTGGTACATACTTTATTTTTGAATTTAGGATCCCGGCCTAATCAAATATCCAAAATGGTAAGTATAGGGTTCAAGTTTTTTGCTTATCATATCTAAACAATCGAACATGCACAATCGAAGTGATCATTTGTTTTTTGTTTAAGGGTGTACGTTTTTTTTAATAGTCAGGATGCGCATTGAAATTATATTGAAAATCTTGAAGTTGATAAGGCATTCAAGATGATGAGTGAAAACAGTGAAACATAGACTTAGTGTTAAATAATTCATATCAATTCACTACAACAAAAGGACCTTTGGGCACGGGGACTTCTTAGCAACGACAAGGTGCTACAGGTCCCATTTTCAACACTGGTTTTGTTACAAGTTTGAGTGGGTATCCAGGGGGGAAGGGGGGGTGGGGGGGGGGGAGGGGGGGCGGGGGGGGGGGGGGGGGGGGGGTGGGGGGAGGCGCACAGGCGATGACACATGTCGTCGTTGAATGTGTATAATAAATAAATAGTACGGAGTAATAGTTTTTATATTATATAATCTTTTTTATTAAAAAAAGATAATTTACCTCACCTAAAAAATATTTAACGAGCTAAAAGTATATATAAATTTAATAATATTTATTTTTAAGATTAAATAATTTATTTCATTAAAAAGCATTAATATAAAATTAAATACTATTTTTATGAATAGGTATATACCTTTAGTGTCGACAAGTATTGTCGCTAAATGTATATATCAATTAATATTAATTTAAATTTATATATAATTGTTAAAATTAATTTTTAAAGAATATAATACTTAGTTTTTTATTGACAAAAGTAATATTATAATTAATAAATTATAAAAATTATTTTGGTTGTTAAAATGTGTTTAAGTTGTAAAGGTAGTTAATTATATATCATCAATACTTTTGTATACGTACGTGTGTCAATTAAAAGACGTTCTTTCATATATGCATTATCATGAAGTAGTTAAGTTGGATCATAAACATAACTCAACTTATGTTAGGATTCATAACACACCTAATAACATTTGACACTATTCAAGCTACCTATATGATATCATTGTAAGTTGCTTATGGTTGTACATGATGGGACAAAAAGATCATAAAGAAGTTGAGTATCTTTAGATCTCAATTTAAGTATTTCAATTATGCTTCTTCACCATTAAAACCGTCGTGTACCATCATCGTAAAGCACATTTAGTGGAAGCATTGGGAATTATTTAAGAGCGTTAAGATTTGTAAAATCTCAACTTAATTTGACCACTGATTAACAAGATAATGTTGTTCATGACCATTGGTTAAGATCATAACAGAAGTTGAGTTATCTTTAAGATCTAACTTAAGTACTTCACGATAATTCTTCACCAAATGGAAAAAATTACTACCATTATTGTTACCTTAGACGCCATGAGTGCCCTTTGGTATAGGATCAAGTGTCGTAAACCACAAAGTTTTTTTATGAGAAAGTACGTAAATATAGATATTGTTCTATCATTTGTACCAACTAGTTTTATTATGATCTTTTTGGTTTTTAGTGGTAATCAATTAGTGTAGGGTAAGGAGGCTCTTATAAAGAATTTTTAAGAAATGAGATTCTAAAGAACCATATAACAATTCTTGATCTTTATGTTTCCATCAGCATATGAACAATAATGATGCTTCTTCATAATTAACCATGGCTTCTCTGATGGTTTATGACCGGTGTGTTTAACATCTCTTGTATATCAATATTATCTCGACTGATTTGTTTAACATATTTTGTATATCAATATCATCTTGACAAATCTAACATCTTGTGTATATTAATGTCATCATGATGTGGGGTAAGATCGCTATTATGAAGAATTTTGAAGAAATGAGATTGTGTAGTCCATCAAAGGAGTTGAGTTATCTTTAGGATCCAACTTTAGGATCCTAAAGAAAACACACCACGATATACTCGTTTTAATATCATGTTGAACTTACGATACAGGAAGTGAAATCCAAGAAATTTAGAACAAAATAAGAAGGTGTTTGTGCCAAGGATATAACTGATGTTAAAGTTGAAGCAAAGCCGTTAGTTTACACACACATACAGGCGAACACGCACACACACACGCACACATATACAAGCATGCATGGGCACGCACACTCACACACACTTGACTCATAACTTTTTATAATTTGCGCACTAACGATGTTGAAACACCACTAACACGATATTATTAGCATATTATTGACACACAATAATTATTTAGCTAACAATGTTGACACACTTTCACATAACTTTTTGTACTTGCACAACAATTGACACATTGTCAATATGATATTATTGACACATAGAGGATTTTTCTACGCTTTATATTCTTTCTATCTTAAAACACTTTTTATTTAATCTAAAGCCTATATACACATACACACGCATACGCGTGCAACAAAATTTAGGAATTATAATTCATTAAGTAATGAGAAAAAAATGCCCTTCAAAATTTAAGCAATTTAGATAACCAAAACGTCCATAACCTAATCTAGTACTTATTAGCAATAGAGGATACATCATTATATGAGCTAAAGTTAATAATTCTAATAACCTTTTTTCTCTAGTAATGTAGATAACAAACAAAATTAGAAAGTTGGAAATAATTACCTTATATAGTGCTATTTGAAATTCCTAAACTGGAGTAAAGTAATATACCTAATCGAATCGTTAAGGAAATTACACATTTAAAATGATTATTATCTAATATAACTAATCCTTAACACGCTTAAGGAATTCGATCTAGTGAAGTGGTATCACATTTTTGAAAAAATGCTTAACGTATGTATAATCCCTTATCCTTTCTGAAAACGAACTAGTAAGTCCTAATATATAAATTAAATAAGAAATTAAAATAAAAAGTGCTTGTAAATTTAAAATCATCCAAAAAGAATCCATTCAGATCGAATCACACAAATCTTTCACCGAACATCCTGTCGTTAATGATTTTGTCATTTTAAATATACCTGAAGAGGATGTTGAACCCAAACAAATAATTCTTGATCCTGATGATAAGCCTATGTGGGAAAGTGCTAAGACTGTAGCACCGACTCCTAATTCTGTCATTATTCAACTTGATGTTGATGACAACTTTGTTATCAATAGTACTTACTTAAATATGATTCGGGAAATAAATTTGATGGTTATCTGCGGGCCGATCTGCATGACCACATCCGTGAATTTCTTGCAATCTGCAACATGTTCAGATATGGTGAAATACAGAGTGAAGTTGTTAAGCTTTTGATATTTCCTTTTTCCTTATGCGATAAAGCTAAAACCTGGTTTAACGAACTTAATGAAGAGACTATAACATCGTGGGAACAAATGAGAAAAGCTTTTATAAACAAATTCTTTCCACCTTCGTTGTTTAACCATCTTTTACTTGAAATCAGAAGTTTCTCTCAATCGTATGTGAAAGTTTAACCGAAGCCTGGTTACGACTAAAGAACATGCTTCGAAAATGTCATGGGCACGGTCTGACCAAAGGAGCTATTATTCAAATATTCTATCACGGTCTAGACGAACCCACTTAAGGAATCCTGGACATAACTGCTGGAGGAATCTTCCTCTACAAAAGTCCAAATCAAACTTTTCAATTTCTTGAGGACAAAGTCCTTTTCAAACTTGATTGGTCCACTAAATCTCAAAATGATCATCATCAAAAATCTGTTGCTTTCGCCGATAGAAGTAATAGTGATGATGAAAATCACGATTAATAGAAAAATGGAAGCTTTAACTATAAAAATGGATGCTCAAATTTATAACCTAAATGAAGAATTACAAGATATGCGTGAGAAATATAATGAGCTTCGAAATGGAAACGCTTCTAAAAACAACATGAACGATGACACTCCGATGTATGAACGTCATGAAGCAAATTACATCCAATCTGAAGGTCATCAAAATCGAAATTCTCATGATTCTCATTCTCACCAATCCCATCATGATCGTAATGATTCATTGGAAACTTTTTGCCAGAGACGATGGTAAAACCACCGGTGTTTTACCTAAGAAAAAGTCTAAACATGTCAACCAAGAACCTCAATCAAAAACAGATCGTGAAGAATCAATCACAAAATTCTTGGATGGTCAAAGAGTTACAAATATGTTTTTCAAAAACAATGTTAACGATATGATTTTAAAGATGAAGCAAAATGAAAAGAATTTCCAAACTATCTTTAAAATATGGAAAGAAAAATAGGTGAGTGGGAGAAGTCTCAAAACGTCTCTTCAAAACAAACCGATAGGACTAACCCTCCTCTTACTCAAGCTCAAACCGAGCAAGTGAATGTTGTATTCACTAGGAGTGGAACGTCTGATGATTCTCTAAAAATTCAAAAAGGTCCACCACCTCTTATTATCGTTAACAATAAAATCGGAAAAAATAAACCTATTAAGACATCGAAAGGAAACTATCGCATGATCAAAACAAAAGAAAATCCATTCCATGAGTATATACCAAAGACCCCATACCTCAACGTTTAAACGTGGATCATTCCTACTTGAACCGTATTGTTAAGGTATCTTAAATCAAAATAATAATAATAATAATAATAGTAGTAATAGTAAATAATAAAAAAAAAAACTAAAAAATATATATATATAAACAAAAAACTTTGCAGTGGAATAAGTTTGATGTGCATGGGGCCCGTGTATTTCTTAGTCGATTTCTGCATCTAAAAAGAATGTTATAGAATTTGTGGGTGTGTTCGCTAGAAACCCCACAGATAAATAAAAAATTACTATAATCATCCACATCGGGATACGAGGGGTTTAAAGGCTTGTTGCATGCGCTAAATGCAATCGTGGTGCCTACGAAAGTGCGCTTTATAAGGTTACGTTGTTTTGTGTCCTATTTGTAACAATTAAATAAAAATAGGTGGAGCTTGGATTGCCGTCTGGCTATTACCACTTAGAGACTTATATAATTGGAGTATTATATTACATGTGGTAGAATACACATGCTTGGCGTTCTGTTTTGTGCCATATTTTTCAGAATTCAACAGAGAAATTAAGAGCCCCGAGAAGTACCATTTTCCTTTAATTTTCCCTATATATCTATATTATTCAATTCTCAACATTGAAGAGAAATGTTCCAACTTAATGTGGTGGTAGCAAATAGGAAAAATAAATCATGTCCCTCCATGTTTGCCCTGCAGAAATTTTCAAACTTTCAACTGATATTTTCTAGAAAATTTAAAAATTTTATATATTGCTTTTCCAAAAACTTAAAAAATACATACGCTTAGTAAGGCAAATCCAACCGGATTGACATTTTAACTAGCACAAAAATCAACACCTCTTAATTGTAAGGTTCCCCAAGATACCTAAGAATACAAACTATCTTTGATACCCAAGATAATTTTTGCCTTTAGCTTGTTCGAGTTAGGGTTGAATGCAGTCATATGTGTCTATTCTGTCATTATGGATGTGTACGTATGGTCTCTTCGATGATATCATTTCATCACCATGAACACAAAAGTAAGAAAAAGATTTTTAGAGAGAGAAAGAACTAGAGAGAGACAAAGAGAGAAAATAAGATGGTTACTTGCACATGGAAAATAAGAATGAGAAGCAACACCCTCTTCAAACTTGGAGAGGGCTTTATATAGTTACAAGAGAGAAAACCCTTCATGGGTTTGTTTGCAATGTGGTTGGGCCAAACCACTTACTAATGGGCTTTAAACCCGACACTAAGGCCCAACTAGCTTAGAGTAATTCTTGTAAAACTATGTTTTCCTATACAAGGCTCGGGGTTGATAATGACCATCACTTTACTAAAAACACAGCTAACAATCTCCCCCTAAGGGGTGGTCATATAATTGTGAACCTTCTTGTGACGTCTTGAGTCCTTGAGCCGTTGAGGTTCTTGGAATGCTTTTAAAGATCGTCGGCATGCTTGTGACCTTGGATCTTGATCTTTAACTTGATATACTTTGAAAAAATACTGATATCGTGGTCTTTGGCCTTGATTTATCTTGACTACTAAGATCTTTGAATCTTTATCCTTGAATCTTAATGTCGCCTTTCGATCTTATGTCTTCACCCTCATTCCAAGGTCCCATGGAAAGCATGGCTAACAATCTCCCTTAACATTTTTCTTTAACTTGATTTACTATACACATCATGGTAGGAGAGTACTTGATCCACTTTTAAGATATATCTATTTTATTTTCTGGCAATCTTGTCAAAAATTCTTTGAGGAAGTGCATTGTACATTCAGATATTGCGGAGACTTGATAGTTTAAGCTTTCAATCATGTATATATCTTTGTCAATTGAGCATGAGGTCCACGTGAATCTTGACATTCCAGTTGGAATGGAGATTGAACGTCGTCACTTATAACCTAGAAAATTGATTTAGTGATAAACATAGATATAAGACAATATGGCATTGTCATTTGTCTTGATCCGGTTTACATTAACCTCGTTCCGTGATGACCTTTTAACAGTATAAATACTAGGTTGCAATAACCACGGTTCCCCGTTAATCAGTATAAATACTGCTTGTGATCAGGTAGAATTCAAAAGAATCTCCTTGACAGGGTTTCGCAGCTGCGCTAGCCGTTCTCGTTACCGGAGCGTCTCAAAGCAGACAACACGGTAAGAGTGAATCAGATAGTTACTATCTTTCTGATTGAGTCGTCAATTCATATACTGGACCAAAATCGATATCCAGTTGACACAAGCTTGATTCATTTAGAATCTCGCAAGTCACCTACCAAGAGCTTGTTTGATGTTGGCTCAAGAAGGATTTCCATCGTCACTGTGAATACTAAAGAGTATCACTCTGATGTTCTGGCAATTATCACAAGGATAATGCGTAGGACTTTTTGATACCAAATGTTGTATAATGATGTACGACATTTTGTATATTGGAATTTGTGTCCTAGTGAGATTTTTGATGGATCTCATTGGCTCTAGACTCTATAAGTGCACATTTGTTATTTGGTAATCGGAGGCTGGAGCAGACTGCCACCTTTTTAATATCAGCGATCTCGGAATGAGAAAGCCGATAGAAACGTATTGATCTCCATGAGAAATGAAATAAAAATCTTTTGAGAGATTCTGAGTGGCTAGGGAGGGTTGTGCATTGCATCACTGGGTCCATGATGTCAGTCTTCAATATCAGAATCATCTTTGTGATTACCGATAGATTATGTATTGACCTGGTTTCTGCCTAGGGTTGTATGGAGGGCTTCTTTCTTTTCACCCTTTATCCTTACAATTCTTTTTCATTCTTCAACCCCTTCAGTGCTTACCGAGACTTCATGACTAGTACCTTGTGGGGTTTGTTCCAGCACTAGCTCCATCTTAGTTGGCACTATTCCCTTATTCTCACTTTACTCTTTTTTTTCAATCATACCTAGGAATTCTACTCTATCTAATGAAGTGTTTGATAACGCCCAAATTATACATGTTTCTTTGGCGTTGTTTATGTATATTTGATCATTTCTCATGAACTTTTGATACTTAAATAGCTTAAATTGCTTATAGGTTCACTTAAAGACACTACAGACCCAAGCTCAAGAATTTATACACTTTGAGAGGCGAATACAAAGAAAAGAAAAGATTTATATCTAAAGTTCAAGATGTGCGCCACACTTATAACATTGTGTGCCACACTTTCCTTTGAAGCCAAAGACCGCCGCACTTTGCCCAAGTGCGCCGCACTTCCTTCAAAAGTCAAAGAATTAAAGTCTCGGTTAAAGAAGTGCATTAACTCCTCAAGTGCGCCACACATTTTACTAAGTGCGCCGCACATTTTACTAAGTGAGCCGCACTTCCCTTCGAAGAATTAAATGATACCAGCATTAACTCACCAAGTGCGCCGCACTTATTCCTAAGTGCGTCGCACTTCCCCCTCAATAAAAGATTAGAGTGAAAACTTGGAGTGGGAGTTTGTTGAGCACATAATTTTGAAAGAATTTAAAATTTTCTTTTTGAAAATATTTTGAAAAATTATGCTCAACAGGATAATGATTTTATATTTATCTTATTAATTATCATTTCCTTTGTGCTTCCCCTAAGCATTCACAAACTTTGAATATTTTTATGACATTGCTCAAGATCGAGAAGATATGAACTTCCTGTCCTGTGGGTTTAGGATAATTGTACATAGATGAACATTCTTCCTTTCTTTAGAGACGAGTTCTAAGCTGCATTTACTTAGAAGTCGTTAAAGAAAATTTTGAAGGAAAGGACATGTTATGTAAAGCATTGAAACTATCGCTCTAACTTCATTTATATACCCGTGTCAATATTAATCAACATTTCTAGGTACGTAAATGTTATCGATTCTCAAGAGACATGTCGAAGAAGAATATTTTTGGTATTTTTGAAATTTTCTAATTTTATATTTTGCTTTTATAGGTTTTATACTTTTATATTTTCTTTTTCTTGGTTTTATATTTTTGTATTTTGTTTTTCTGATAATTATATACAAAGAATTGCTGTGATTTTGCCAGACGTTCAAGCTCATGTGGAGACTTATTTCCTCAGACCAAGGCGATGAACCAGATGTTGGAATCTATCCACTGAAAGTGCTTTGGTGAAGAGGCTCGGCCAGTTGGTAACAGTCTTGTCAAAATATATTCAATCGACCCTTTTCCACATGCTCCTTTATGAAATGGTAGCGGACAACGATGTGTTTCGTTCTCGAGTGTTGTTCGGGTTGCAGGATATGGTTGATGTGTTGATTAGACTCAAAATACGATAGGATTTCTTGTTGAGTAAATGCCATAATCTGAGTAACTGTTGTCCGCATCCAAAAGGACTTGGGCCCCACAACAAGGCTGATGATAGACACATATTCTGCATTTTCCGCAGTGGATCATGCGTTCAGTCTTGTTTTCTTTTGTGGACCAACTAACTAGCTTTTCACCTAAGAATTGAGCTCCACCGGAAGTACTCTTGAAGGTGTCTTACATCCCGCATAATCAGCATCTGAAAATCTGGTTAGTTCAAAACCAGAATCCTTCGTATACCAGAGACCCATATTAATGGTTCCCCAGAGATAATGGAAGATCCTTTTAACCTCCTTGAGGTGCTTCTTGGTTGGCTTAGCCTGGTATACGAAGCACAATAAAAAGTGCGTGTGTTCAATGTTCGGTCTGCTTTAACGTAATGATTACATTAGGGCACCAATAATGCTACAATATTTTGTTGCATCTACTAGAGTCCCATTCTGATCTAGGTCAAGTTTGTCTTGATCTCCATTGGAGTTTTAACGGGATCGCAAGTTTCCATTCCATATTTTTTTTAAGGATTTATAACACGTAGTTGGGATGGGTGGTTGAAGATGCCTCAGGGGGTTTGGTTAATTGGATTACCTAGGTAAAACGTCATTTCCACCATCATGGAAATTTTGAAGCGGCTTTTTCATGAGGTTTGAAATCAGTGTTGGGTATACCTTGGGTTTGTAAACCAAAGATAATAGTTCTACATTTGACTGTACCACTGAGATGTCATTATCGTCAGTGCCTTATAAAACAGCGTTGATCATGGTGCCTTTGAAGAAGGGATTTTGTAGGGAAACTTGACAATTCGTCATACCATGCCCTTGGTGCTTGCTTTAACCCATATGTGCCATCTTAACGTGTAGGACTTGGCTTGGATGATCGGCATCGATGAAACCTTCAGGTTGACACACCTACACGTCTTCTTTTAACGTACCACGCAAGAAAGCAGTTTTCAAGTCCATTTGAAATACAGTGAACGATTTGTGTGCACCATATGCCAAAAATATCCTGATAGCTTCCATTCTAGCAACCGAAGCGAAGGTTTCTATTCGAAATCTTTCCTTCCTCTGGCAAAGGATGGTACCCTCTAACAACCCAGACGAGTCTTGTGTCTATATGCGTGTTCTCTTCATCGTGCTTCTTGTTGAATAGCCATTTCAAAGTGAGGGGTTTTATGTTGTCTGGAGCAGGAACTAACACCCATACATCAAGCCTTTTGAACTGGAGAAGCTCTTCTTGCAATGATTCAATCCATGCAGGGTCGGTCATAGCCTATTTGAAATTTTTGGATTCCTTATAGTCTCAACTGTTAATGCATAACATGCTTTTTCACCCATTATTCAGAGTTGATTCCGTGTCAAAACTGGCCATGTGGGTTCTCCTATCACTTGTTCTAGAGAGTGATCCTTAGTTCATAAATACTCGTGAGGGTAAGGTTGATAAAACGTATTCATGTTCGATGGATCAACATATTGTGAAGATGATGATTCTGCAGCACTTATGGATGGAGGAGCAAAAGGATTTACAAACGTATTTCCATCGAGCATAGCATTAGGAATATGTTGTTGTGTTTCGAGCTCGTCAACATCCTGTGAAGTGTTTGGAAAATTTATAGCTTAAGAGAATGAATTTGTTGGTGTCGGTGCGGTGTCTGCTATTGTTGTAGATGTGGTTGGAGTCTAAAGAACTTGAGGTGTCTTAGAGCAGTTGACGGTTGACCACCAATGTAATCATCATACATAGCTTTGTACAGTAAATCCAATTCACGTTCAGTTGGTTGTTGAGTTGTTATTGTTGACGGAGCATAAGTAAGATTGAGTCCTGAACTGATTTGTCTAGAAGTCATGCTTTAAAACCCGGGTTTTAAACTGCGTTGTTCAAAAGACATAGCTGAAAGCTCATCAAATGTCACATTCGTTGTCTTCATGATTTTCTTTGTCCTTCGGTTGTAGACTCTATAAGCACAGGAATTAGTAGAATAACCAATAAAGAAGCCAATATTACCTTTTTGCACAAGTCTTTCCCATATCTTCACTATCATTTCTTGGGGATAACAGGAGAAGCCGCTGAATAAATGTAAGAAGGGGATGTCCGGGGTTTCTGCGTTAATGAGCTCGTATGGTGTTTTGTTAAATCAACGGTGAATAATAGAGCGGTTTTGAGTGTAGCACGTAGTAGCAATTACTTTAGCCCATAAGTATAACGGTGCATGAGAGAAAATCAACATTGTTCTAGCAGCCTCCACTAATGTCTGATTTCTTCGTTCCATGACTCCATTTTGTTAAGGTGTTCTGACAGAGGACGCTTGGTGGGAGATGCCAATGCTATCAAAGTATTCCTTAAGCACTTGATTCTTGGATTCTATGTAATTATCGGTTCTTACCATAATGACTGGAGCTTGCAGTAGAACTGTAATTTTCTTAAGAAAGGTTTTAATCTCCTCAGGTGCTTCATCTTTTGATCTGAGAAAGTGTACCCACGTGTAACGAGAGTAATCGTCTACAATCACCAGTACGTACAGTTTCCCATTTATGCTTTCGACTCTCATTGGACCACACAAATCCATATGAAGAAGGTGTAACATCTGCTTAGAATTTAGAACTGGTTTGGGTGGGTGAGATGCCCTTTTGCTTTTTCCTTGCTCACATGAGGGACAAAGATGTTCTTTATGATATTTGAATTTTGGAAGACCGGTGACAAGATCATTTTTGGCAAGGTCATTTATGGTGTCAAAGTTAAGGTCGGATAAACGTTGATGCCATAACCACGACTTAGTAGAAGTAGCACGAGCCATGAGGCAAACTGGAGAAACAGAGGCCATTTCATGGAAATTGATGGTGTAAAGGTTTGTTTTGCGATTTCCTTTTAACAAATCAACTCCTTCTAAGTTTCTGACGAAACATGTGTTTCTTCTGAAAGCGACCTCTAAATCTGAATCACAAAACTGCCCAATCGAGAATAGATTGTGCCCCAAGCCCTTAACGAAATAAACCCTGGTGATCAAAATATTTCCCCATTTCAGATCACCGTAACCCAGAATTGCAGCAACATGATCATTTCTAAAGCGAACGGTTCCCAAGAACTTCCAGACAAAATTTATGAGAAGCTTCAGATTGCCTGTCATGTGCTTTGAGCATCCCGAGTCTACGCACCATAAACATATTTGAATGACATCAGCTGATCCGTCTGAGTCATAGACAGGATCTTTGTCAGTCTGAGTACCCGATGTCGATGCTTGCTACAAATTAGCCATCAAAATGCAGTTTTCATTGACTTCCTCAATCTCATCAAGATCCACTGCAGCAGCCATCAAATCAAATTCTTCATCTTGGAGTTAGATTCCTGATTCTTTCTTTTAAGCAATCAGCAACTGTGTCCGAACCTAAGTAACATCCATTCTCATTGGCTTGACAGTGCATTTCCTAGCAAGATGACCCAATCCTCTGCAGTTGTAACACCTTTTCTGATTACCATTATTCCCATTTGCATTACCCTCAACCCGTGCTGCTACAACATTACCATTCACATTCGGATTCTGATTAGCAATCCCCAGAACAACAATAAGCCCATTCTGATTTCCAACATTCTGAACACCCAGATTCTGAACTGCATTCTGAACAACTTGATTCATAACATTCTGTATTGCATTATACCCATTCTTATTCCTAACATTCTGCTTAGCATATTTTCTAAACTGATTCCCACCATTACCTCCAACCATCTGCATCTGTCTGTCTTGACCCATATTCATACTCGGTTGAGCAATCTGCCTATTACAAGGGTTTGATGAAATTCTCTGGTTGTTGTTGGTTGGTGTTGAGTAGTTTAGTTTAAATGCCTTAGCCAATAGAACAAGTGCCATGTTCATTGCAGTAATGGGATCTGTAATGTCTTCGGGATCTGCCATTGGTTGTTGCATGTAGTTCTGGTTAAATGATGGTTGAGGGTTATAGTTGTTGTCGGGGGGTGGTTGTTGCATGTAGGTACTTGGTGATGGTTGATCTGGGTGAAACACTAGATAGTTGTAAGGATTGTTAGAATTTTCCATGAGTGCCAAAGGATCATGTGTCTTTGCAAGTCGTTCAGATCTTAGATTGCTACCTCCTTTTTGGTAGATTTCTAAGAAATCATACAATTGAGTGTTAATTGCTTGTTACAGTGATGTGTCCCTGTTGTGGTGTATATTTTTATGATTCAAAGTTTTACATTTTTATTTTGCCGGACTTTAACCAAAAACATACACTGTTAACGGGGATAGTGTACTTGGGTCGGTGTTAGATTCGTGGTAAAAGTAGGGGGTGTCGAGATTGTAGCGAGGTTAATCTTTTAGTTTATTAAGATTTTGGTTTACTAATCTAAGTTAATTCTTAATCTAAGTCAAACCTTTTGCGATCCTTATGGTTGTTTTAATTCTAATTCTAACAGGGGTAAAGGGGGGTTTCAGCCTAAGAGATTGGCACGAGTTGTTGGTGACTACATTCAATTCAAGACACTTTAAACCCACGCAAGCAAATTAACAGAATATAAAAGAGTGGTCAAGCCTTATAATAGAAAAAACTGTATTAGCCATCATTAATCCGATTAGAAGTTGGTTTGTTTATTCAGTGCAATGATTTCTTATCTCGAGGTGGTATATCATTCTTAAACTTAGGAGGGACTTCTTCCTAAGACCTAGACACATTAATTCTATCACAATTAAAGCATCCGCATAAAGCATTCTTATTTATATTGATTATAATTCATCTTAGGGATTAAAGCAATAGTGATCTTGTTAAACCCTAGTTCATAGAGACTTTACCCACTTACTGCTTAACGGCGATTCATACACTAGTAGTCCACTAACCCAATCTTTACCAATTAATTAGAACGTACACGCTGATCCCAAGGGTTACCTACCGATCCAACTAAGCTCACAATATAAAGGCAAAGATAGGTTGTTAATCGTGATCCTATTGGTCTAGATGTATTAATAACTATATGGAGAGCTATCCCGGCATCTAGATTACTTGGTCTGTATCACTAGATACAGTTGAATGATAGGTCGCATATTAAAGCACATTAACAAGTATCATGTGATAAACATAATCAATAATTGAATAATAAATTAAGTAATCGAGATATAAACAAAATCAAACAATCAGATCTTCATAATAATGGCTAATACCCAAAGGCATTAGCCTTCAAACATCATAATTAATACAAAAGTAATGGCTTAGCCAAGGTAAACTAACCGAGTTAACGAATGATACCAAAAACTGAAGGATTACAAAAGTATAAGAAATTACATGTTATCTTCTGTGGATTGGAATGCGTTGCGAGACCTCTTATGCTCTTTTTCTCTTCTGCAAATCAACTTTTGTGGTTTAGGTATCGAGAATATGATTTAGCACACTTGAAACTCATTTTTGAGTTTTCTATTTATAGGGTCTAGAGTCGGTTCGATATGGCGTATCCAATATCTTGGATACGATGTATTGGGGGTTTCTTGAAGTACGCATCACGTTTGATATCTTCCAAAATATTCACATACTCTATCTCCAATATGGCGTATTGGTCTTCTCTGAATATGGCGTATTGATCATGTTTCCTTCGTGGTCTATGGTGAGTGCAGGCACAGATACGCCGTATCTTCCTTGATGGATACGATGTATTGGTTGTCAAAATCAGTAATCTTTAAAATATTTTCGTTTAAGCTTCAGAATGCGTGCCTTTTAGTCAAGTTTCATCAAGTACTCAATAACTACTGCAATTCTAAAATACAAAAGATTAAGTAACAATTTTTTGCAATAATCATACAAAATGAGTCAATTACATGGGATAATTGATGCTATAAAATAGACGTTATTTGATGTCATCAATTACTTTTTTTTTTGGATTTCATAAACATGATTATTTTATATTTTTCAGGTTTCTAACACGGCATTACATATATTCTAGGTAGCCAATTAACTTCAAGTGAACACCACCTAATTCTACTTAGATAATAGTTTTTGGAACAAAAACTTTGAGATAATATCAAAGATTAAATTAATCACTTTTATGTTCGTTCATAACATATATGTGAACCAATATAATCAATTGTGATCAAGTTAGTCAAAATAGGTCACAAAAGTCAATTAGAATAGGTCAAGCTAATGGATTCAAGTTCTTATTTTGTTTATGTTTCATTAGACGAGTACGCGTACATAAAAATAAGATTTTATAATGGCAGATAGTTTTATTGATAAAAAAAGTTTGGGAGTTATAAACAAAAAATAATAAATGTTTGAGGATTTAGGAATTAAACATAATGTTTTGAACCCGATTCGACCCAGGAGGTTCAACCGGTTGAACTGGTTCCGATAAAAAAAGGGGTCAAATTAAATCGGGTTTTATACTTTCGAAACCCGGTTAGACCCGCCGGGTTTGAAGTGACTCGGGTCAACCCGGTTTTCGACGTGTATTAATTGTGTGTTAATAGTTTTCAGCTTTGCATGTGCCTTCCGAGAATAGTGTAAAGACTTCCTAAAATACTTAAAGATTTCACTTTCGGGATTTGTAGGTTTTCCATTATATATAGTCTAGATATAGATATAGATATAGTTTGTGTTTTGCCAAAAGGGTATAAGTAACAATATAGTACCGAATTTTTTTAAAAGTTTCGTATTGATACGTGAACTATAAAAAATTACATTAAAAGCAACAAACTTTTATAAATTGTTCCAATATGTACATTTTAATATGTTCTCATACCAATAAAACTTTCATGTGACACTATTTTAATGTGACAACACATATAAATGTGTTTATTATAACATTTTATAAAAGTTCGTTTTAATTAATTAAAATGAGGAACTTAGAAAAAGTTTGTTGCTATTTTGTGACCCAAACACTTTGTTAAATGCTAAATTCTCTGAAAACACCGTCAAATAAGCCACTATATAACCCCATTACACATTTCGCAAAGAAAAATGATATATATGCCTACTAGGCTACTAATTAGGCCTAATAAGAGACCTAAAGCTCCCTTTGATGACACTTTGTCATTAATTAAATTTAGAAAAACCAATTTTTGTTATTCCTAATCTACCTTTGTTTAATACTTTTTCGGTCCCAAAATTATTGTCCCCAACAAAAAACACATAGTTTATGTAAAAGTAACTGCTTTCTTTTTCTTAATTTTTATCAGAATGACAGTTTTACCCTTAGCTAATTAATTAAAGTCTTTTTTAAAGTTTGTAATAATAATTTAAACTAAGGGTAATATACTAAACTTGATCAAACTTCTCTATTTATTTTTAGTAGTGAACAATTAAATTAGGACATACCAGAAAGAAAACACGGGACTGAAGGATAATTAACACAATTTCCTGCATCCATAAAACCGCCATCGTTCCTACTCTCCCGCCAAAATCTCTAGGTCATCACAATGGCGTTTGGTAATTCTTATTCTCGAAACCTTAACGTAGTGTTTGGTATGATGTAATGAAAGTTGGAATGGAATCAGTTATTACGATTGAATGAAAAAATCTTGTTTGTTTACAATTATACAATGTAATGCTTCATTACAATGAATGACTCATTACATCAAAAAAATACCATTTTCATTCCATAGAGGCCTTTATTACGTCCGTAATGTAATCAAAATTACATAAAAGTCCACCATTAACTAACCACATTAAATACACTTCTTATTAACTATGGACATTTTAGTCTTTTCTTATCGATTGCATTCCGTTCTATCATACCAACCAAACATTATTAATAAGGGCAATGAATTATTACATTACATCATTTATTCCATTACGTCGCTTATTTCATTCATTTAACATTTCATTACATCCTACCAAACGAACCCTAATTCTAATCAGACGCATGCATTGATATCCCTCTTAACGGTATGAGGTATGTCAAACCTTAATTCTAATATATCTATTAAATATTTTATTTGCATGGATCTATAATTCTCTTTTACATCAAATATATGTTAGTCTTTGTTTTGTGTTGAAAACTTCTTATAGTATTTTAGTAGTCCAAAGTTACCAACATGACTATTAACATTTAGTAGTCCAAAGTTACTGTAATATTGAGGGATATTAGTATGTGACGTAATTGATTTGTAGTTTAACTTTTATGTAGAGATTAATTGCCTAATAACGGTTTCAAGAATGGAAGTTAATGTATGTGACGTGATTGATTTCGGTTCTGATCCATTCATGTGTTCAGAATTAACAAAGACAATACACGATAATACGAGTCTAAATTCTCAAGATGTTGAAACGTCCCCTATTCAAATGATCCTGATACGGTCGTTCCAGAAGATGTTAAACCTTCTCATACCCAACATATTCCTACAATTCCTACCGCAGGTATGAAGTTTGATACGGAAGATAAACTTTATGATTATTTTACAGCATGTGCCTACAAAGTTGGATTTGGACTTCGAAGATCAAGTGTAAGAAATGAATTGAAGGTGGTAGAAGATACTATGCTATTGGATGTGATAAAGGAGGGGTACATAAGAGCACTAAGCCTCAATCTACGAGGACGAGACTAGTGACCAAAACCAATTGTAAGGCAAAAGTTAGTGTGATTATATATGATAATGGAAACTTGTTGTACTAAAGATAAGATGAAATAAGTAATGTTATATGTGACAAAAGGTAATGTTACTTAAGTGAGAAAAAACCTTAATTTATTCTGTTTAGTATCTCTGAAATGTTTATATGTATACATCATGTTTTGTGTCAAAAAAATAAAGGCCACCTATTTTTATATGTTGGAATAATAGAAGCTAAAAAGGCAGTGATTTGGTATATCGATTCAATCGTTAATAAAACTGTTCAAGCAATTCAGCTCAAAAGCTTAGATTGGATAGTTTGTCGGTCGAGAAACAAGTCCATTGATTGGTAACAGTGGTTGTTTGAGCCGAAGAAATGTGTTTTGGCGTAGTGAATATTTGGTGGGTCTACAGTTTGCTTTTTTGAAGGGTGT
>BQNB010082413.1:0-29334 GCA_026074375.1 Tanacetum coccineum
CAACTAAAACGAAACTACTGACCAAACGGTCTAAGAGAATTCGATGAGAAATAAGTGAGAATTCAAGGATTGAAAAAAAACGAATTAACATCTTCGTATTAGATATGATACACATATTTACATATATTTAAAATATATAAATGTAATAATTAAAAATAATATATTTTATTATTTTCGTCTTTTTATCGGGCTAGAAGGGGAGGGAGGGGTAAATGTAAATCTCATCGTCTTAGTACGTCCATGTTCAATTCGTTTTAAGCCTAACACTTAACATTTGCAAAAGTCGTCTTTTGACCTTTAGTTGAGTCGACACAAATAATTATTCCATATTATTTCTAAGTGTGACATTCTTCACAAAATTTCGACATGACCCAAGTCTTTATAGAAATCGTAGGTCACCAAAGTAATGAAAACAAAAAAGGAACAAATGTTTGAATATTCAAATGATGTAAAAGACAAGAACTTGAAATGAGGCTAGATGTTTCATATCGTCATATTCATCAGGGATTCAACTTGCCGTAAAACCGTGTCAAACTCGACACCAGTTAACCCAGTGTCAACCAACAAGTTCACTGTGAATAGAGGGAGATGACACATTATTAGCCTAAAAATATACAATTGAAGCAGCGTTTGAAAAAAGTTAGTATAAATTTGTTTTGATTATATACTTTTGTCGGTGTGCACAAGTTTAACACGCGTTAGGTATATTGTTACATGCTCTTGTATAACCCATGCGATCCTTATAGCCACTTTGCGTAACGTATGAAACGCCACGAACTTAATCTCCATCCCTTTATCATAATTTAACAATTGTCAGCTCGGGAACACAAAATAGTAAATGTAAAAACTTTTTTGAAAGACACACTTACGTCAGATCTCGTAGCCATATTTCACACGTGTTATAACCTGCGGGTTTTTTAGGCCTCCGTGAATTACTCTTCCAACTGTATCTATAAGTAAGTTTAAAAAAAGTTTGATAAGAAATATGTGATATTAGTTTCTTTCGATGCATACAACAAACGTAAGTAAATTATGTGTACCGTTCAGCATTTTCCGTTGTATTTTTTCACCAACGAGAGACCTAATAGATGGTAGCCACGGGTGCATGTTAAACCCAGTTTCCTCAACAGACAGAGTTTCAGTAATGATCGTATTAAAGTTAACCGCAATGAACCAGTCACGACGAAGAAAGCTGTAGTTTTGATATCGTGGATATTGTGTTGGGTCAACGTACCCAACTTGAAAATGGTGGATTGACACAAAAGTTTGAGCAAAGTCCTTGTCTTTATACGTGACTACCAAGTTTGGAGGAACCTCCGCCGCTATTTTTTCTCCCTGGTATTAGACGTATAAAATTTAATGCTTGCAAGAAAATGGTTAGTATATATAATTATTGTAAAGGATTTGATATATAATTTACAACCCTTAAATATTTGTCATGCAAGAAGTAGTAGAGTTTGTTGGCGTTCTCATCCAACCAAACAAAGTCGACGCATACTTTGTCGATCTTGTAGTAAGCATGTGGTTTTGTTAGGGATGTGAAAGAGACGACTGTAAAGTACGAATCTCATGGCTACAAAAAGAAAAGATGAGCATGGTGATGTTAATGTGAATGAATATCTTAACTTAAAGTTTAATAATTAGATTGACTGGCTAATCTAGAGATCAATATGCTTAAACAAACACCTTTTTTAGCATGATTGTACACGTAGCAGCACAAAAAAACCTAACAAGTTAGGCACATTATCAACATGCTCAAGCAAATCCCTACTTCCATCGCATATAATGTGATCTGAATATCTATGCATGTATATCTTTTAGTTTGCTCATTTTATCGTCATTTGTATAGGTATATGAATGGTTTATAAGAGAATGTAAACACTACCAACAAGTTTAAGATTACACAAGAGAATGTACACATTATCAACATCATGCGTAAACTAGTAAACCGTAAATCAACAATTAGTTTACTATATAAATACATGAAAACTAAAGGATATATCGTGTTTACCTCAAAATTAACATCCACGTGAGTAGGGTTGAAAACCGAACCAACTTCCATAAAAGCGTTTAGGATTTGAGTGTCAATCTAACAAGTAATACAAGATATATTAGAATGATATATCAAACGTATACTTTAGAAAAACATAAAGAGGTTTACAATGTAAACCTCGAGTTCAAGCAGATTGCTAACAACTACTTCAACAGCATGTTTAACAACCTTTCTATCATCTTGATTTGATGCGTAGTCCATCTACAAAGGAGTGGTCTGATTTTATGTATTTGTATGCATTTCTTCTTATAAATTTCATTGATGTAGGAATGTTATATTTATACTAATAAGGAGATGTGAAAAGGAAGAATACTGGATACAATTTTGTAAAGTTTTACTAAAATAAGTTATTAAAATACACGATTCTAAGGTTTGGAATGAATGCATTGAGATATTGAAAATATTAATGAAATCTCTACTTTCCAAACGAGTTTATGCTGGCAATTAAGGGTTCACATGGTTTTCTAGCAATGAAAGGTTGACAAAAAAAGAAATTTTGGAAAGTATACTCTACATATGTTGGCAATGAATATTTTTGTCATTAGTTTGAGAATATTTTTGTCATTACTATGTGTGCGTTCGTGGGAATAGTTTTGTCATTACACACTGGAAATAAATATGTCGACTGATTGTGTAACTTGACTAGTGTAAAACTTTCAAACCCATTGACAAACATGATGTTTCAGGAATACATCAAAGTATTCATGCATAAAGTCGGTCATGCGATAAACTTATTAAACGTAAGCAAAAAGTTCTCATTAAACGTAAGCAAAAGCGCCAAGCAACAAACAGAATGTGTATAATTTTCAACTTTCAACTCATTTAAGAGTTATCCACAATCTGTTATTTTCTATCTGTTATGAAGAAGTAAGGTAGTCTTTGTTTTATCCACAATATGTTATTTTCCATTAAAATTTACCTTATCTGAAAATCATGGTTGCTTTATTGCTCTTAACTAAACCATAAAAACTTCATGGAATACGTCAGTGACTGTTGGGTTCAGTTCCTGAGCCCTTCAGTCTTTTAGTAGATTTAAACATAAAATCTCCTAAGTGTTTCTCAAGCTAAAGTCTTTCAGTTTGAGTCGCTGAAGTTTCTTTAGTGTCAGCTCTTCAGGTCCTTAGAAGATTGGGAAGTATCTTCACTTCAGTGTATGCAGTGGTACAGAAACTAAATAAGAACTCTTAGAAAGAGCTTCAGTTTAGCTTGGTTGACAATTCCAAGCTGAACGTTGTCTATCTCCTTAACAGAAGTTGAAACGTGTTGTTTCACTTCTAAAAGGTTTATAAGGCGAGAAAAAGATTGCTTTATGTCAAAAGGAATAAAGCAATCTCCTTGGGAAAGTAACTTCTAAAGTTGGTATAGAAGTACAACAACTTTCCTCAAAGGATTGTACCTAGTACTAGAAAGCAAACGTGCATTAAATGGTAGCTCAACCACCCATTTAATGCTTGCCACGTAAACTAGGTTAAACTTGTAAACCCTAATCCCTTTGCCTATAAAAGGAAAGGGATTCCCAAAGTAAATGTTATCTCTTCCAATTAATGTGAAACACATTAAAGAGTTCATTTATCTCTCAAACAAACTAAATAGAAACTGTCGAAGCTTAAGCTTCAGTTCTAGTCGAATAGTTTGTTTTCTTATATCTCATAACTTTGGTTAGAGAATAAGTTAGAAGGAGATAACACCCCAATTGTCATTCAACCACCTTGCTATTCTGCAAGCAAGGTGTGTCATAGATTCTTTATTTGATTCTAATAAGAACATATACGTTGAAAAGTATTTATGTGTGCTTTAAACTTATTCTTTATATTCTTCATATATATTTGTTTAAAACTCACTTTGTTTCCATGGAATCAGATTAGTTTAACTTGATAAACCTTAAATCAGATTCTAAGGGACCAACAAGTGGTATCAGAGCCTTCTGGTTTATAAAATCCCTTTAAAAGGATATATAAAGGCTCAAAGATTTTTAAAACCAAGATCCATCTTAAATGGCAGCAGTAGAAGTACCACAAAATCTTGAATATAGGGGTGGCCAGCTAAATGCCACTCCTGTACTAAAGGTGGAAAATTTCACCAATTAGAAAAAGAGGTTTATGTGCCATATCATTGGTATTGAACCTCAATTTGAAAATATCATCAAAAACGGTCCTTTTATTCCAATGGTAGCTGGTCAAGGGAAGACAGAAGGACAATGGACTACAGATAAGAGAAAGGCTGCTAACTTAGATCAGCGACTCAATAGTATCATCATGTCCGTCCTTCTAGATGACCAAATGAATTTTGTCATAAATTGCTTAACAGATAAATCAACATGGGATAACCTGATACTATATCATGAGGGCCCCTCTAATGTGAAAGAAAGTAGGGTCATGGACGTGAAGTTATGTTATAACACCTTCTAATTCAAAGAAGGTGAATCTCTAACATAAACTTTCACTAGATATAAACCTTTAATGAATGAGTTAGAAAATGATGGCATCAAACTTTCAAAGCTTGAAATAAATATTGGTTTTATAAATGGGTTACCAAAGAAGTGGCTAAGTTTCTGCCAAAGCCTCAGAAACACAAATCATGTGAAAAATTCTGAGCTTGCTTCTCTATTTGGTAAACTCAAATATGAAGAAAACCTAATAGACAGTATTTATGAGACTCAAAAGAATAAATCTCTTGTCTCTGCATCACCTTTGTCAACTGCTTTCTTCTCAACCTCTATTGTCCAGGACTTTCAAGATAGTCCTGCTGATGAAGAGGATAAAAGAAGCAGTCATAAGTACCTGAATGACCTAGAAGAAGAATATCAAGAAAGAGCTCTTTTGGCCAAGTCTAAAAGATTCTTCAAAAAGGTACTCAAAGGTTCAGCAGTGCAAAAGCAACTAACCAAACTGAATGCCACAAATGTGGCAAGAAGGGTCATTTTGCAAGAGACTAATGGTCAAAGACTTCAGTTCCATCATATCAATCACCCTTTCAATCAAAATTTCTCAGTTCCCCTCAGTACAAACCAGAACTGAGGCCTACCAAGGAATTTGAAGCCAAATACAACAAAGTCAAGGCTAAGCTGGCACTTCTAAGTTCAAGTGCTTCAGCTTCTAAAGCCTCAACGATAAAGAACAAAGGTCTTATCGCTGAAGCCTATGAATGAGATGAAGAGGAAGTGTCATCAGATGACAATGAGATCGTGGAAGTTAAAGTACTCATGGCACTAGCTGAAGAAAAAGATAATGTCAGCAAAGAAGGCGCGAGAAATGGTGAATGGGTGAAAATCTCCATGAGAAAGGTACACACTCTTCTTTAAATGGAAGATAATAATGATAGAAAAACCTATCTAGATTATTTATGTATCGATCTAAATTATGTTAAAGAATAAAGAAATAATCTTTTGTCAAAACATAAAGATCTTGTTCATGAATTGAATGCATGGAACAACTTCTAGTATTAAAACAACCAAAACTTGATTTTCTTACCATGCAGCATGTAAACACTGAGATTCTCAAAGAGAATAAAAACTTAAGAACATAACTGAAAGAGCTAACAGCAATCACTGAAACATGGCTTAACAGTTCTAACAAAGTAAATCAGTGTATCAGTGAACAAATCCCCTCTCAAAAGAAGAGAATTTTGGGAGTTGATCAACTCACTGAAGATCCCTCCAGTTCTGGGCAAAAAGACCTTGTCTTTGTAAAATCCTTAGCTGATGACACAAAAGTGTCCATACCTGGTGTTGAAAGACCCTGGTTGTCTGAAGCTGAAGGTTTTATTTTGCCAAATCATGATACTGGTAGGATACTCCCAGCTGAGTCACAAAGAAACACAACTGATCCTTCAGTTGCTGTCACTGACTCTTCAGCGACTGATTATGATTCTGCGGATGAATCTTCAGTTTGTAGCACCCCTCTTCCTCCACTGAAGAAGTTGGATGGTGCTGAACCTATTTCTGGACCAAAGACTATCAAATCAATTTTGAGGTCAAAATCCACATTCAAAGCTGAAACTTTAAAATGTGTCATAATAAATGAACCATCCTCAGCTCTTGCTAAGGGTAACAAAAGCTCTTCAGCTTCAAAAGTTAACTCAGCTCCTGCTAGTAAACTAATGAGTGTGAAAATTGAAGATGATCCTCCTTTGGCTATTGTAATGAAAGAACTTAACAACCTAAAATTACAAATTAGAAAGAATTAGTCATCTTACTCCAGAAATAATCAACCATAACAGGTTCCACAAAATACACTTCAAAACAAATACAAAACACAATTCAAAAAGAGCTGTGATCTGTGTGGCCTAAACAATCATCTCTCTGAGAATTGTTACAAGGTTCTGTTTTGTAAAAAGTGTGAGAGAACTGATCACAGAACCTGTGATCATGCTAAATACATTTCTACCAAGAACATGTCTCAGCATCTCAAAAGTCTGGGTAGATCTTCTTCAAGACCTAAAAACCCAAGACCATCAAAACACTTCTTCCCTCCATGCATACACTGTGGGTTCAACGATCACTTATCTGATGATTGTGTAAACTATCCCATATGTGATATATGTGGAAGTTATGATCATGATACACATGGTCATAACAGGATCATTTCTCTAAGAAGAGGAATCAAGCCCAGAAACCCTCAGCATGTCATGAAAAGTTATGAAACATGTGGTAGCACCTTTCATACCACAACTGATCACAATGACATTGAGTGGTTCAGAAGAGGTGAAGAACTTCCAGCAAAAAAGGGTAAAGCTCTAAAATCATCTAAGGCCGAATCATCAAATGCTAACAGATCTAAGACTCTCACTAGAAGGTGGGTTTCTAGGGAAAACTATCCATTCTGAACGTATTTGTGCAGTGTGGCATCAGGAAACCCATTTGATACCTAAACAGTGGATGCTTAAGGAATATGACTGGTGTCAAGAGTTACCTGCATAAATATAAGGAAGAGCTAGGACCTAAGGTGGTATTTGGAGATGACTCTACATGCACAACTGAAGGTTATGGCTCCATCAAGTGTAATGGTATAGTTTTCACAAAAGTAGCATTTGTAAATGGTCTTAAGTATAATCTAATTAGCATTAGTCAAATCTGTGATGCTAAGTATATTGTTCAGTTTGATGACATCTTATGCTTAAGAATCTTGCTTCTTTTCCAAATCTTCTGAAAATCTCAACTGGCTTTAGTATAAAAGACTTGCTCATCTAAACTTCAAAACAATCAACAAACTGGCAAAACAAAATCTTGTTATTGGTCTTCCCTCACTTGTATACTCAAATGACCAACCAAGTTCATCATGTGAAAAGGGAAAGCATCATAGGGCCAGCTTGAAAACAAAATAGACATCTTCTATCAAGAAATGTCTTCATCTTCTTCACATGGATTTATTTGGACCTGTAACTCCTAGGTCCATTAACCATGAAGAGTACACCCTTGTCATTGTTGATGAATACTCAAGGTACACTTGGGTATACTTCTTGAAGAAGAAAAGTCAAGCACCTAAAACCATCATGTCCTTCATCAAAAGAGTTGAAAATCAAAATGACATCAAAGTCAAACAACTCAGAACTGACAATGGTACTGAATTCAAAAATAGCATTCTTGTAAACTTCTGTGATGAAAAAGGGATTTCTCAAAATTTCTCTTCTCCCTACACACCTAAAAAAAATGGTGTTGCTGAGAGGAAAAATATAACCCTCATAGAAGTTGCAAGAACAATGCTTTCAGGATCTGTATTTTCTAAACAATATTGGACTGAAGCTGTAGCCATTGCATGCTACACTCAAAACAGATCCACCATTGTGAAAATACATCTCAAAACTCCTTAAGAAATTTTTTGTAAGAGAATCCCAAACATCAGTTTGCTTCATGTCTTTGGATGTCCAGTTTACATCCACAATCATAAAGATTACTTAGGAAAAATTGATGAAAAAGCCGAAGATGGTTATCTTCTTGGATACTCACTTGTTTCCAAGGCCTTCAGAGTCTTTAACACTAGAAGGCAATGTAATACCCCCAAAATCAGGTAGCAGCGGAATAGTAACATTGGGGTGCTACTTCATAGTCCATACGCACAAGTCACAGAAAACGACTTCAAAAGAGACGTTTAAAATAAATTTCACATTTGATATATTAAAATCAGAGTTTACAAAGGATCCCATTTATAATGCAATAGAAACATTTTGTTTAAAACGTTATCGAATGGTACTCAAGTATTAAGCCTTCCAAAAAAATACCGCGCTACACCAATGCCCAAGCTCCACTAGCAAAATGATAACTTGAGAAAAAAAACAATGCTAAAAGCTCAACAATAATGTAGGTGAATACATAGTTTAAGTAAAAGTAGTGTTTGAAATAATTTAAGAAATATTTCAGTAAAAAAGTAGCGTTACAACATCTTCAAAGTGTTATTTTTTGAAAATCCAAGCATGTTCAGTAATCAAAGTAACGTTGAGTAGTGGAACCCCAAGAACTAGTAGTGTAGACAAGGGGAAACAAATTCTCAAGTCTAGAATAAAACAAGTATTATATGCACAAAGCTCATGGACACCGAACTAACGACGTAATATAATCAAATCAGTATCATAAATATATGCCCCAGCAGGAAACAGGATGCTGCCAAACAGACCAACGTATTAATCAAATGTTTAAAATGCGCCACATGGTTATCTAGAACCATATCCCGGGGGGATGTTATTCCCGATAGATCTAACCACAACACTCGCTTTACTCAGTCGTGTATTTAACGTTCAATGATTAGAAAAGGGGACTTAATTGGCAAAGTATACTTAGCAATTAATATGATCTTTGAATAGCATACAATAGAAAGAACACTGTGTTCAATGTAAAATAATCATGATGTTTCAAAAATCACGGGTATCAATATAGGTATTACGATCATAAATCATAGTAGTAAGACAAATCAAGCTTTAATAAAATAGTCAGGTAACGCTTACGTATAGAAATCAATAAGTTTATGTAGTAAAACAAGCACGTACTCTCACCCCGAAAACAGTTTATGAAAACCATTGAAAAGAGAAAAGGTGGGGCTATGAACTCACCTTGAGTGAATGAATCAACAAAATAGATCAAAGAGTGAAAATGCGTCACGGATAAGTCGAGAGCAACCTAATTAGATATAGGCCGAATAAGTACTAAGTACTATGGATAAGTAATACCGTATATAAGTCTATATAGCTACATCACCATCTAATTGTGTTTGTGAAATAATGATTAACTCGCATTTGATAAATAAATGCCATGTATTTAAGCTCGTATAATCGCCTAACTAGTTCAATCGCCCTTGAAAAATAATATTTATAAAGTTTAAGACATGTATACATATTATATAAATGATTCTAAAATGTTTTGCAAAAATTTATTTTAAAAAAGAACCAACACTATTCACCTCAGGAAATAGTGCACAAGTTATAAAATAATGCGTAACTTTCTCGTTTTAAGCCCGTTTCTTATGTCCACGTTTTCGTATTAAGACGAGTTATCATAATTTGACATTTTCAAAATTTAGACCTACTGGTGAACAGTAACTTTTACTGTTCAACACCACTTTACAATTTATTTTTAAAGTTTTGTTTATCGTAAACGACGTATATTATTCGTTATAGCCCTTTATTAGCGATTCTTTCGAGCACGTCATCGTTTTTAAAAATTTCCAATCATATTAATGAAGTTTTCAAAAATAAAAGTCCCTATAACAGTAAACTTTTTTATAAAATTTATTTTATAAAACCCGGTATTAACGTAAAACGTATATTTGTCGTATCTTTTTTGTTATAAATCGGTTTTTCGAGTTTCTTACCTTTTTGGAATCGTCATGAGACGTACTATCTTTATAAAACGCAATATGACTGTCACAAAATATGAACCAAAACAGCCCCTTTATATCTTTTATATAACTAATTATATAAACTTGTTTTTAATTTACTTTTCAATCTAATAAAATACCACAAGTTTTCCACAACCTTTTATATCATATGTCATACATATATAATGTCTATACTTCGTCCATGAGTTCATATTATCAAGATCACAAGTGTAAGTTTAATTTTCATGATTAAAGTTTCCTAATGGTGATTTTTCTATATAGAACATATATGTACATAAAATGATAAATGTAAAGTTATAAAGAGTTTTAGATAACCTTAGTATGATGAGGTATATTGATCAACAAAATCCAAACCCTTGTTTAGATTATAAACCCTAGCTTTTTCAACCAAGAAAACCCTAACTATCAAAATGAAACCCTAGCTTTCTTTCTTGTTTCAATACTTGTAAAAGCCTAACCAACACTTCAAATCGCCTTGAGTTATCTTAGATATGATGTGTGAGTGTATGTAAATGTTGTAGGATAAAATTTTATGGGTGGTTTGTGTTGGTGTTTTTGTGTCGTGGCCTAGCAAAGAGAGAAAGAGAGAATTGGTTTGATTTTTGGTTAAGTAATGAAGTGTATGTTATCTCATTGTATGTATGCAATATCTATATAAAAAGGGTGGTTAAAGAAAGACCAAGACTTTCAAAGGGGGGGAGGGAAGTTGGTCTTGGGAACAAGATGAGTAAAATGGGGAGTCTTGGTCAAGATAACATAAACTAGTCCAAGTTGTGTTTATTGGTTCCCTAAAGAAGATGTTATCCCATGAAATCAAGGTAGATGTTTTGCTAGTTCTTTATTTGCCAAATGAAAATGAAAGTATATATTGATAATGTATAAGTTGTAGTTTTATTAAAACATAATGCATAACTTTGTAAGTGTATTATATGTTCTAATTATTTTCGTGTAAGATTCGGCTCAAGTGATGAATGTAGGTAAAGTTTTATAAACTTTGAGCATTGGATATAAACATAGGTATTTGTTGAAGCGTAAAAAAAAGTTTTGGTGCTTCCGGGTATGTCTAAACGTATTTAATTGCGAAACGTAACTAATTTATGTAACCGATAAAAATAAATATAAAAAGGTAATTATTACTTTCGTAAAATAATATAACGCTTTCTTAATGAAAATTTTAATTTGTTTGGTGTCTGTTTACGTTAAATGTTGATTTTTAGCTTCGCGATTTAACTATGTAATAAGGATTAAAAGTAATTGCGTACGAGAGACGGCTACAAAAATAAATAGTGAATAGCTATGACTAGCATGCATCTATACAAACTTGACCTGAAAATACGAAATGTTACAGTCTCCTCCGGTTAGAAGAGCCTTGTCCTCAAGGCTCAGGTCGCAACACCTGAAGAAGGCATGGGTTCAGTGAAAAGGTGCGGAAATTTCTTCCGGATTTGTGTTGATGAAGAGGTGTAGGTTTTAAGGTGACTACTCTCAGCATGACATGGTTCTTCCTGAATGCATAGGTAATCAGTCTATGCACCAAATATACATAGGTGATTAGGCTATGTATATCTGAGGGCCAACGATGCAATGCTCATTTTCGTCAAAATAGTGTGATGTATGAAATGTATCAAATAGTTTTATAACGAAATGAAATAGTCAATAAAGTAAACGTGAAGTAGCTCATAGGGTGACAACAAAATGGTTTATAGGTTGACATCGAGATTGTTTGTAAAGCGATAGGTCATAACAAGTATAAAGAATATCCGAACAAACGCAGAAGTAGTCAAAGAAAATGAACGTAAAGAACTATTCAATCAACAAAATGAACGTAAAGAGTCGTGTTCTAAAGGTAGGTGCTCCAAGGTGACACGTATGAGGTGACAAGTTAATTGTCGTACTCCCATCAACTGGAAGACTTCAAAATGATGGATTACGAAACAACATATGCGATTCAAAATCATAAGAAGAGTGTTCCAACTCGGAGTCGAATGGTAAAGTAACTAGTGGAATTTACAAAATATGCCGAATTTTCGATATCATCAAAAGGGAATAAAGTAAAGTCGCGTAAATGATCGAAGTTAATCGTAAGAGATCAAGAAGAAATTAGCCCATATGTATAGGTATCCTTATATAATACCAGTATTGACGCTCAAGGGAGTAAATGAGAAATCAGGAAGTACACGAAAATCAGAGTGATCAATATTTATATAACGGACCGATATAAGGTAAATAGTAAGACGTCATAAGATAGACGTAAGAGAGCGAAATCATAAGCAAGTATTAAATACTCGTTACCCATGTAATAGAAGTAGAGATGCAAAAGAGAGCATATAAGGAATCAGGGAGCATGCGCGTGCGGATATCGGACAACGGTGAAAGGATCTTAAAATTTTTTGAAAAACGGTTATAGTCTAGGTTTTGAAAATGACCTAGTTCTCTACAACCAATGCTCTGATACCAATCTGTAACACCCCCAAATTCTGGTAGCAGCGGAATGATAACAATGGGGTGCTACTTCATAGTCCATACGCACAAGTCACAGAAAACGACCTCAAAAGAGACGTTTAAAATAAATTTCACATTTGATATATTAAAATCAGAGTTTACAAAGGATCCCATTTATAATGCAATAGAAACATTTTGTTTAAAACGTTATCGAATGGTACTCAAGTTATTAAGCCTTCAAAAATATATCCGCGCTACACCAATGCTCCCAATGCTCCACTAGCAAAATGATAACCTGAGAAAATACATGCTAAAACGTCAACAATAATGTTGGTGAATTCATAGGTTTAAGTAAAAGTAGTGTTGAAATAATTTAAGAAATATTTCAGTAAGAAAAGTAGCGTTACAACATTTCAAAGTGTTATTTTCGAAATCCAAGTAGTGATTCAGTAAATCAAGTAATGTTGAGTAATGGTCCATAAGATTTAGTAGTGTAGACAAGGGAAACAAATTCACCAAGTCTAGAATGAAACAAGTATTATTGCACTAAGCTCATGACACCGAACCTTAACACGTAATATAATCAAATCAGTAATTGTAATATATGCCTCAAGCAGGAAAAAGGATGCTGCCAAACAACCAACGTTATTCAAATGTTAAATGCGCCACATGGTTATCTAGAAACCATATCCCGGGCGGGGATTGTCAGTCCTGATAGATCTATCCACAACACTCGCGTTTACTCAGCCGGTATTTAACGGTTCATGATAGAAAAGGGGACTTAATTGGCAAAGGGTACTTAGGCAATAATATGATCTGGAATAGCATACAATTGAAAAACACTTGTGTCCAATGTAAAACAAGCATGTTGTCAAAATGCACGGTCATCAATATAGGTCTTCAACGAATCTCAAATCATGTAGTAACAAAACAAGCTTTAGTAAAAATAGTCAGGTAACGCATACGTAAGAAATCATAAGTTTATGTATAAAACAAGCACGTATTCTTCACCCCAAAACAGTTTATGAAAACCATTGCAAAGAGAAAAGGTGTGTGCAATGAACTCACCTTTGTGAATGAATCACAAAATAGATCAAAGAGTGAAAATGCCTTCACGGATAAGTCTAGAGCCACCTAATAAGATAAGCCGAATAAGTACATAAGTACAGAATGGAAAAGTAATAAACCGTATATAAGTCTATATAGCACATCATCCATCTAATTGTGATTGTGAAATAAATGATTTAACTCGCATTGATAAATAAAATGCCATGAATATAAGCTCGTAAAATCGCGCCTAACAAGTTCATCGTCCCTTGAAAAATAATATTTATAAAGTTTAAGACATGTATACATATTATATAAATGATTCTAAAATGTTTTGCAAAAATTTATTTTAAAAAAGAACCAACACTATCACCTCAGGAATAGTGCACAGTTATAAAATAATGCGTGACTTCTCATATTAAGCCGTTTCCTTAATGTCCACGTTTTTTCGTATTAAGACTAGTTATCCATAATTTGACATTTTCCAAAATTAGACCTATTGTGAACATAACTTTTACTGTTCACACCAGTTTATAAATTTATTTTTATAGTATTTTGTTATCGTAAATGTAGTATTTTATTCGTTATAGCTCCGTTTTTAGCGATTCTTTCGAGCACGTCTTTGTTATTAAAAGTTCTATAATATTAATGATGTTTTCCAAAAATAAATGTCCCTGATGAACAGTAACTTTTATAAAATTTATTTTATAAACCCGGTATTAACGTAAAACGTATATTTGTCGTATCTTTTTGTATAATCGTTTTTCGAGTTTCTACCTTTTTGGAATCGGTCATGAGACGTACTATCTTATAAAACACAATTATGACTGGCAACAAATATGGAACCAAAACAGCCCGTTTTTTTTTTTTTTTTTTTTTTTTTTTATTTTTTTTTTGTTTTTTTTTTTTTTTTTTTTTGGGTTTTTCTTTATATCTTTTATATAACTAATTATATAAACAAGTTTTTAATATACTTTCTATCTAATAAAATACATAAGTTTTACCACAACCTTATAAATCTATGTCAACATATTTAATTCTATACTTCGTCCATGAGTCCAAATTATCAAGATCACAAGTGTAAGTTTAATTTTCATGATTAAAGTTTCCTAATGGTGATTTACTATATAGAACTCATATATGCATAAAACGATGAATGTAAAGACATAAAGAGTTTTAGATGACCTTAGAGTGATGAGGTATGATGATCAACAAAATCCAAACCCTTGTTTAGATTATAAACCCTAGCTTTTTCAACCAAGAAAACCCTAATTATCAAAATGAAACCCTAGCTTCCTTTCTTGTTTCTATACTTGTAAAAGCCTAACCAACACTTCAAATCACCTTGAGGTATCTTAGATATGATGTGTGAGTGTATGTAAATGTTGTAGGATAAAATTTTATGGGTGGTTTGTGTTGGTGTTTTTGTGTCGTGGCCTAGCAAAGAGAGAAAGAGAGAATTGGTTTGATTTTTGGTTAAGTAATGAAGTGTATGTTATCTCGTTGGTATATGTCAAGCAAATCAATAGAAAAAAGTTGGTCCGCGCAAGAAAGACCAAGACTTTCAAATGGGAGGGGGGAGTTGGTCTTGGGAACAAGATGAGTATAATGGGGAGTCTTGGTCAAGATAACATAAACTAGTCCAAGTTATGTTTATTGGTTCCCTAAAGAAGATGTTATCCCATGAAATCAAGGTAGATGTTTTGCTAGTTTTTTATTTGCCAAATGAAAATGAAAGTATATATTGATAATGCATAAGTTGTAGTTTTATTAAAACATAATGCATAACTTTGTAAAGTGTATGTATTTGTCTATTTATTTCGTGTAAGGTTCGGCTCAAGTGATGAATGTAGGTAAAGTTTTATAAAACTTTAAGCATTAGATATAAACATAGGTATTTGTTGAAGCGTAGAAAAGTTTTGGTGCTTACGGGTATGTCTAAACGTATTTAATTACGAAACGTAACTAATTTATGTAACCGATAAAAATAAATATAAAAAGTTAATTATTACTTTCGTAAAATAATATAACGCTTTCTTGATGAAAACTTTAATTTGTTTGGTGTCCGTTTACGTTAAATGTTGATTTTTAGCTTCGCGATTTAACTATGTAATAAGGATTAAAAGTAATTGCGTACGAGACTAAAATAAATAGTGAATTAAATAGCGTCGTAAATGACCTGAAAATACGAAATGTTACAGGCAACAAACTAAAGAAACCTATCACATCACATTTGATGAAATCCCTGATGCTATCAAATTCTCAAAACCTTCAGTTGACAACATCAACATTGCTAAAAATGAAAGATATCCACCTGATGAATATCTTCAACCTTATAAGCCTTCTCAAAGGTATCAAACAAATAGCAATGATGTGTCCTTCATAGAACCCTATAAATGTCCTAAACCAGTTATTTTTGAAACTGAAGTTTCATCTGACCAAAATGGTCAAACTGATCAAAATGATCACAATGATCAAAATGATCAAACTGTTCAAAATGATGAAATCTTAAGTGATGATCATTCTGAACATTCCAATCACACCAATGATGAACAAATCATTGATATTCTCCCAAACACTGAAGACATTCAGATCTCTGAACACTCATCCTTTCCAAGAGTAGAGGATACTTCAGCACAGAATACAATTCCAATCCCTAATTCCTCCTTATCTATTCCATCCATGGTTACTCCATCTCCTCAAAACAGATGGTCTAAGGACAAAAATATTAAGCTGGTTAATATCATTGGAAATCTAGGAGCTGGGATGCTCACTAGAGCCATGGCCAAAGAACTTGGTGCAGCTTCAGCTCATGAATGTCTCTTTGTAGATTTTCTTTCTGAAGAAGAACCTAAAAAGGTCTCTGAAGCACTACAGCATCCATGATGGGTTGATGCCATGCAAGATGAACTAAACTAATTTGCCATAAACAAAGTCTAGACACTAGTTCCTGCACCTTATGTTAAAACCATAATTGGCTCAAAATGGGTATTTGATGTGTTTCAAAAGCTTTAAATTTATAATGACTGAAAATACCAATTTTATTATAGGGAAATACACGGGTAAAAGTATAACCCACGTATGTAGTATAATCTTTTTAGGTAAGACCAGGTCGTCCACAGGGATTTGAGTAGTGTTCAAATAATCAGAAAGAAAATAGACTTTAACAATTTTGAAAGTAACTTTTGTTGTACCAGTGATAATAAAGATGACTACTCGGATAGTTGAAAATAATTTATAAGTATTGGTAATGATATTGATCTTAAAAATGGAACCTTAATTTATAAAAAGGATTTCTCGTCAGAAAACATTTTCACAAACTAACTTAATTAACTCAAGACTTATATTTAGTTAACTAGACCAAATGTGTCACTCAAATAATCCAGTTACTAATATATCAAAGCTTATTTCGTTTATCAATTTACGAAAGTAGATTTCTTGTCACAAATGATAAAGACCATAGATAAATCTTTAAAACCACATAGATCATAACGGGTCTTTTGACCTTTACCGATATGATTATATAATCTATGTTGATAAGCAAAACTGACAAGATAAGATATAATAGGAGTGCAACATAAGCTTGAGATTAAGGAGATCACGATCATACCAAACGCTTATTCATTATCATAACATCACCGAGTAGTCATGAGAGATTTAGCCTCTCATGGCTAAGGTATTCATAACATAACTTGCTTCGATAACAAACTCCATTATTTTGATTATACTAGTATGATATTCTTCCTTATTCTTGGTTCTTTGATCTTGAATCTCCAAAAGATATGGTGTTTATGCTTGGAGAAAAGGGTTTGTGTGGGATAATTGAAGAGTATAAGAGATGGTTTTTGTTGTGATGATTGATATTCTATGATAAGTTGATATTATGAAATGAGAGATTTTGAGGCTCTATTTATAGGCTGAAATTCGGGTGAAAGTGCGGCGCACACAAAAGTTTGTGCAACGCACTTGGTGATTAAATGCACAAGTATTAAATGTTTATTGAGTAAGTGCGGCGCACATTTAGCACTTTGAGCTTGATTGTTGATCTTCTCTTGAATGATGTGTTCTTTAACGAGTAAGTATTTGATTTTGATGTATTTAACCTCTAGGCGTCTTCAAGTGAACCTGCAAGCAATTTAAGCTATTAAGTATAAAAAGTTCATAAGAAATGATAAAATATATACAAATAACGCCATAGAAAACATGTATAATTTGGGCGTTATCATAGATCTAAACTAAGTAGTCTCAGTGGTGGTAGTTATGAACTGATTAGTATCAGGCGGTAGTTGATCCTTATCGAAATCATAGTTATGATAGTAGTAGAATGATTTGTGTGGATTTTTAAAATCAATGGATGGTAGTACGTTTTATTACATGGGTGACATGGTTCGTCACTCATCTCGGATAGGATTTCCATTTTGTGAGACCTCTCACGCGCTTATTCATCACCTATGTGGAACTTAAAAAATATTCAAGTGACATGTCATACAGTTGCGTTGGAAGAACGCGGAGTTAGGTAAAACCCTGTGTAATTGTGAGGAGGCTTGGCCGTAATCGTAGTAAGCTAAGTTGGAATCTGATTTCGATTATAGTGCGACCCCGATGAATATCCTAAATTCTTAGTGGGTTGGAGTCCAAAGTACCTGAAGCAAGTAATACCTACTTACGAGAGTCTAGACTTTTGATGCCCCGTTTTACCATTTTTATGCAAACATTTATTATTATCATTCATCATATTTTATTATTTATTTTTAAATGAAACTTTACGGATCACGGAACAAGAAACACTAAAAGGATAAATTCATCATTATTAGTCTCGATTTATTCACCGTCCCAAAATAGCTTAAAAAGAAATCATTGTTAAATTACAAGTTAAGGATGCTAACACTATCATTAATTGCAATGTGTACGCATAGCTACTTTCGCATCCCTTATTCCTAAATCCTCTAAGGGTTTTATTCTTATTATTGGTGACAAATAAATTTAAAGACCATATTTATATAAAGTAAAACCGGTTTAGACCATAATTAGTTTGAAATCCTTTCCTAAAGAGGTCGATACTGGTAAGATTAAGGTCACATTATGGTGCTAATTCTCGCATGATTTTAGGGGTTATCTTTTTATTTCATTCCAAAACAACTCAATTCGAGTCCAGAGGACGGAGGCTTTATTTTGATAACCCTGAAGTCGAAATTTGGCTTTGTTATTATTTTTTTTATTATTAGCTACATATTAAACCTCCGGTCTTTACAACAACTTGCCACATACGTATGCGAGCCGACCATGGTACAGGAGTCATATTTCGACCAGGATATCCTCGACCTTTTTGAAGGCTGTAACATCGGGAGAGAACCGACCAGATGTGGCAAAAAATATTGTCAGTCTCGGATTATATATTTCTTACTATGGGCACTTTCTTTTGATGACTGCCACATCGGCAGCGAGCGACCAGAGACAGTAAATTTTATAAGCCACAGTTCTTATTTTTAGTATTTTATTAACTCCTCCATTTAAACACTGTCACTTCGGGCCGCGTACCGACCATGATCTAGAAGTCTTATTTCGGCTTTGGTTTATTATTATTATTATTATTAGCCAAATTTCAAGTCCTGTGGTCTTTTAACTACCTAGACAACGGTAGCGAGCCGTCAAGAATCGGTAGCCTATTTCCCCACAACATTGACAAAACCTCGATGTGTACCTTTAATTCCCAGAAGGGATTCTCTACGATGTAATTTAAACTAAGGAATGCAAAAAACAAAAGTTAACTTTCTTTAGTCAACAACAATATATCGTGTATTCAAGCTGTGGAAGCAAAAACGCAAATTAACCTCTATGAGCTCTAAAGAGATCCAACTACTCCACGCTTAGCATCTAACTTATATAAAACTCTATCATTTTTCGTTCTTCGCAAATTTAAAATCTTTAATAAAAAGATCCGCGAATGCTTAGTCTAATAATCAACTTTGCATATTTAAAGTCTATTATGGAAACTTGCAAACTCTTGGCTTTTTCAAGCTAGAATTTGCGTTTTAAAGCTTCTTGTATAAAAGACTAGCAAAAGCTTAATTTTATATAGCGTTAGGAGCAAGCTAGAGCGCAACATGCTCGATCAAGTCAAAATTATTCTCAAAAAGACAAAAATTCATGTCAAAACACTTTAAAAAATTAATTTTGGTATTAAATTTTCCACCCACATTTTTTTTTTTTTTTTGCTATTTTTGGTGGTAAAACGGGGTTACCGTGAAGATAACGTATTATATGCAAGCAAAGATCAAAAAATGATAGATACCCCCCCCCCCCAACTGCACTAAACATTGTCCTCAAAAATTCACTTTTAAATGGATCTCTACGTAAATCTTACAGTTGTATATTATATTATGATAATAGATAATCGTTAATCAATAAGATCTGGATATCAAGATTCAATATATATGCATGTAAGGATCGAAGATGAAGGGTGAAAACGATGGAAAAAACCACGAGCTATAAGAGGCTTCAAAATCTTGGGCAATCCTGGACATAAAACACAAGCCACGAAACACGAGAAAGGAAGAGGCGAGCCTCCTCACATCACACTTATTAGAAAATAGAAAATGAAGATAGAAAACACGGGTTGCCTCCCATAAAAGTGCTTGTTTTGTGCGGAGTCTCTAGCTTGACTCTCCCCATTTCTTTTGATATTAGGGCAAACCTGTGGAACAGTATATCCCAAGGGACTTTCCATTCAAGATGTTTAGATAAACATGAAGCACATGAAAGTTCCATACGATGAGATTACCACCGGTTCAAGAGAAGATCATGAAAAGCGAAGATGACGGGGTCAAAAAATAGTATCCTCTAATTCCAAGGAAGAAGAAAAAGGAGAGTTCACAAGATAGGTAAGAAAAGGAAGAAAGATTTTGATAACAATTGTGAAGGAAAAATAAATCTAATTTCCTTTACAATTGTTATCATAATCTTCTTCCTTTTCGTACACTATTTGTGAACTCTCCCTTTTTCTTCTCTCCTTTGGGATGAGGATACTGTTTTTGACCCCGGCATCTTCGCTTTTCATTTTTCTTCTCTTGAAACGTTGTAATCTCATCGTAGTGGTATCTTTCTTGTGCTTCAAATGTTTATCTAAACTTCTTGAATGGTAGTCCGCATGGAGATGTTCTCTTTCCACACATGTTTCGTCCCTAATATCATGATGATATTTTACTCTTTAAATAAATTTATTTTTTTCTTTGTTTTTTTTTTTCATTTTACAATTGTTATTCATAATCTTCTTTCCTTTTCTTAACTATCTTGTGAACTCTCTTTTCTTCTCTCCTTTGGGTTTGAGGATAATATTTCTTGACCCCGGGCATCTTCGCTTTTTCATTTTTCTTCTATTGAACCGGGGGGTATTCTCATCGTTAGTGGAACCTTTCATGTGCGTCATGTTATATCTAAACATCTTGAATGAAAGTCCGGATGGAGATTTGCTCTTCCACATGTTTCGTCCCTAATATCTTGATGATTATTGGGAGAGTCATGATAGAGACTGCACAATCAAGAACTTTTGGGAGGCAACAAGTGTTTTCTTTCTGCTTTGTTAGATTTTTATTAAGTGTGATGTGAGGGAGGCGGCCTCTTTCCTTTACTCGTGTGGGATTTTTTTGGCTTGTGTTGTATGGCACAGGATGGGATATAGTGGGAAGATGGGGGGTGGTTCGGGTTTGTATTTAGGTGCAGCTTTTCTGTTTTATTCGGTTTTGGAAGGGTATTTTGGGGGGTGTCTGTTGAGTGGATGACGGGGAGGTATGTGGGTTAGGCTCTGAGTTTTGACGACATTCTATCGTATTTTTATTCTATATTATTTAAAAAAAACAATAAAATTAATTAAACTTTTTTTTACTTTCTCATATTCTTTTTCCCTTTTCTTTAAATAAAAATCCTAAAAATTTATTGCTTAAAATTGCTCTTACTATTTTTTTATTAATATTTTCCTTCACAATTGTTATCAGAATCTTTCTTCCTTTTCTTACCTATCTTGTGAACTCTCCTTTTCTTCTCTCCTTTGGGATTGAGGATACTATTTTTGACCCCGGCATCTCCGCTTTTCATTTTTCTTCTTTGAACCCTGGTGGTTTATTTTTCGTAGTTGGAACTTTCATGTGCTTCAATGTTTATCTAAACATCTTGAATGGAAGTCCGATGGAGATTTACTCTTCCACATGTTTCGTCCCTAATATCACGATGATATGGGGAGAGTCAAGCTAGAGACTCGCACAAAAACAAGCGCTTCTCGGGAGGCAACCCGTGTTTTCTATTCTTTTTTTCTATTTTCTAATAAGTGTGATGTGAGGAGGCTCGCCTCTTCCTTTCTCGTGTTTCGTGGTTTGTGTTTTATGTCCAGGATTGCCCCGGATTTTGAAGACTCTTATGCTCGTGGTTTTGTCCATCGTTCACTCGATCTTCGATCCTTAGCATGCTTATATATGGGAATCCGATATCCTAGATCTTATTGATTAACGTTTATCTATTAGCATAATTAATAAACAACTTTAGATTTACGTAGAGACCCTTTTAAACATTGAGGACAATGTTCAGTTCTAGTATAGGGGGGGATCTATCGATTTGATCTTGCTTGCATTTTTCTTGTCTTCACGTAACCCCGTTTTACCACCAAAAATAGCAAAAATATGTGATTTTATACCAAAATTAATTTTTTAAAGTGTTTTGACATGAATTTTTGTCTTTTTGAGAATACATTTTGACTTGATCAAGCATGTTGTGCTCTAGCTTGCCCCTTAACCTATATAAATTTAAGCTTTTGCTAGTCTTTTATACAAGAAGCTTTAAAACGCGAATTCTAGCTTGAAAAAGCCAAGAGTTTGCAAGTTTCCATAATAGACTTTAAATATGCAAAGTTTGTTTTATTAGACTAAGCATTCGCGGATCTTTTTATTAAAGATTTTAAATTTGCGAAGAACAAAAAATGATAGAGTTTTATATAAGTTAGATGCTAAGCGTGGAGTAGTTGGATCTCTTTAGAGCTCATAGAGGTTAATTGTGGCTTTTTGCTCCCACCAGCTTAATAAACGATATATTTAGTTGTTGACTCAAATAAAGTTACTTTGGTTTTTGCAGATTCTTCGTTTAAATTACTCGTAGAGATTCTTCTGGTGGAAATTAAGTACACATCGAGGTTTTGTCACTATTCGGGGGAAATAGGCTACCGAATTCTTGATCGGCTCGTACCGTTGTCTAGGTAGTTTTAAAAGACCACAGGAACTTGAAATTTTGGCTATAATAAACTAATAATTATGTAATAAAACCAAAGACGAAATATATGATTCTAGATCATGGTCGGTTCGCGCCCCGATTGTTGACAGTCGTTTTTAAAAAGGGTGGAGGTAATATTAATAATATTAAGAAATGTGGTGATAAAAGTTTACTGGTCTTCTTTGTGGGGGTTCGGCTCGCTGCCGATGTGGCAGTCTTCAAAAGAAGGCCCATAGTAAGAAATATAAATCCGAGACTGATAATAGTTTGCCACATCTGGTCGGTTCTCTCCCGATGTTACAGCCTTCAAAAAGGTCGAGGATATCCTGGTCGAAATATGACTCCTGTACCATGGTCGGCTCGCATACCGATGTGGCAGTTGTTTAAAGGACCGGGAGGTTTAATAATGTTGCTATAATAAAAAAATAATAATAAAGCCAAATTTCGACTTCGGGGTTATCAAAATAAAGCCTCCGTCTCTGGACTCGTAGTTGAGTTCGTTTTTGGATGTAATTAAAAAAAGGATAACCCCTAAATCATGCGAAATTAGAACCTTAATGTGGACCTTATTCTTACCATATCGTCTCTTTAGGAAAGGATTTCAAACTAATTTATGGCTAAACCGGTTTTACTTTTTTGAATATGGTCTAATTTATTTGACCAAAATAAGAATAAAACCCTTAGACGGATTTCAAGGATTAATGGGAGCGGAATGTAACGTATGCGTACACAATTGGCAGTTTTGAGGTATTGTTAGCATCTTAAACTTGTATTTAACGGTGATTTTGTTTTTGAGCTTAGTTTAGGACGGTGTGAAAAAATCGAGGACGATGAATTTATCCTTTTAGTGTTTCTTGTTCTGTGATCCGTAAAGTTTCATTTAAAAAATGATGATGAATGATAATAATAAATGTTTGCATAAAAATGGTAAAACGGGGCGTTTTAAACTAGTAATTTCTTAATCCCCTTAGATGAACACTTAGCTACTTTTCGAGGTAATTAGTCTAAGGGGGTTGAAATTTTTAGTTTTCTATGTGTGTATATGACATTGCGTGAGGAGGACACGACAATAGCTTAGTATGAGGGATTTTTGATATGTGTTTAATCACATATCTACCTTCCTTATTAAAACGAGCCTAAATGATAAAAAATAAATAGAAAATACATTGTATTTGTCTGTTTTATCAATTATATTGTGCAGGTAACGGATATTCAATAAAAGGACAAAAATAAAAAAAATGAACAAAACCGAGCACGAGATTAAAAGAGCGTGGGAAATCGAAGCCGTGATGAGGCATTATGCATCTTAATGGGCCAAAACACATTACCCATTTTATTAGGCAGGTTAGCAATTAATTCTTATACTATACAAATCCTTAGCCCCTAATCCATTTATAAACACAAAGTCCAAAATCTAAACCTGTCCAACCCCATAACAAAAAGCCCAATCCATAACCCTAGTCCAAAGTCAAAATGATAAAAAAGGGGGTCAAAGTTATTGTTCTTCTTTTTCCCCCGCTTTTCACCCTGCAACGATTTACACAGGATAAACCCCTTCACTCCACTCTCACGAATTCCTTATAGAATCCAACGTGGCTTAAGTGTGACATCTCTCTGACACGCTGGCAATCTCAAGGTCTTTCATTGGTTGATGAGACGTGGAGGAGGATCAAGGGCTCAAAATGGATTTGTAGAATATCATTTTAGAAGTCTGTTATAAAATGAAGGTCTAACGATTGGATGATTTTAGGACGCTCCTCCAGCTAGAAGTTCTAGCACCTAATATAAATAGAGGCTGAATTCTCACATACGAGACTATCTTAGGGTTAGTGTAATTTAGCTTATTTTCGGCTTATTGTAATTTTAATTCATGTAATTTCCTTTTTAAAGCATTGTAAACTTTTCTTATTAATAAAATTCAAGTTTCCTTTAAATTTCATGTTTAACTTTTATACAAATTTTGTTTAAATGTGTCGAGATAAGCTCGAATAAGCTCTTATTACCCTATTTAGCTTTTACCTCACTCAGTTAAGCTTTTACAAAGCTTAACTGAGCTATACATCTCAAATAACTTACACATCCTCAAAAAGTCAAAAAAGCTCTGAATTGGATGATAAGCCAGATTTGGATGGGCTTATGGGTTTGTACCAGCTTATTTTGCAATCAAGTGGGTTGTAGATAAGCTCTTTAAGAGCATTTAAGTCATTGTTTAGAGCAAAGGACAATGGTATGTTCTCTTTTTACCTTTAAGCTTAATTTCCATTTTAGTTTATAAATCTGCTTAATCAGTGCTTATTTCTGCTTAGTGTGCTTATTTCAATCTTAAGTTTGCTTAATATGTTTGATTTATAGTTTTTAAATAGCTTATATTAAGTGTTCATTTCATCTGCCTTTTAAGTGTTTAAAATCAGGCTTTATTTGTTCAGCTTAATCAGTGCTTAATTTCCTTTGAGTGTTGATATTGTATTTAATATGATAAGCAATTAATCTGTTTACGTATTTAGGGTTAACTGGATCTGTTTTAGTCTATAAATTTGAAATGCAAGTTTTTAAGGGTTGTTTGGCAACAAGCTAGTATTAACTTGAGTTATTACTGCTCAACTTCTTATCAGTAGCTATAAATAAGTTTTCTAAGCTATCAATTTAGTTTTATTGCTAGTCTTATAAGTTTTAAATTCAGTTTTTGGAAAAGTTTTGAAATGGCTTAATAAAAATCCAAAGTCTGTTAGTGTTGAAGATATTTGAACTGCTTATTGGATTAATCTTTTTTGAAATGTACTTGAGTTCGTGATTTTTTATGCTTCAAAAAGAGGTTTCATTTGCATCATTTCAAATTTGTTTTGAGTTTATAATTTGTCAAAATAATTTTGAGTCTTGAAATTTAGTTTGCAAGTTTTCATTTCTTCTAAAAAAGGCCAAAAATAAAGTAGTCAATTTGTCATTTCATTTCATCTTTTTCTAGCTTATTTCCTTAAGTGTTTTGCTAAAATCCAGCTTATTTGTGTTCATTGAGTCCAGTTCTTGATCTGTTTTTGCTTTTTAGCTTTTACCTAGTGCTAATTAGTCTTTAAACCTAGCTTAAAAGTAGGTAAAGGTCCTTTAAAGTTGTTTTTGAGTAAACTGTCTTTATGCCTTTTGTAGGTTTCCAACTTATTTTGGTTTGTTTCTTTCTAGTTGATAGTGCTTATTGAGTGTAGCTTCAGGTCTGTTTTTAGTTTATTAGCTTCTTATTGCTTATTGAGTCTTAAAAAGCTCAAACAGTTTTGCTTAAAATCAAAATCTTAAAACATTAAACTGTCACTTCTACTTGACATGAACACTTTCCTTTAGTTTGTTCATGTCTCTTCCCAGGTTGTCTAACTTGTTTACTAAAGCAGCTAGTCCATCCTTGCTACTACTGCTTTCGATATTCCTGCTTGTTGAGCCGTCGTGCCATTTTTGAGAGTGGTCAGCCATGGTTTGAATTGCTATGAGAGATTCGTCTGGTCTGATCTCGTGGATATGTTCCTATGAATCAAGTAATTGACGGTTCATAGTACTCAAACCCTTATAGAAAATGTTTACCTTTTGATGACTATTGATGTCATGAGTAGGGCACTTGTATAGCAGGTTATTATACCACTCCCAAGCCTGGTATAATGATTCATCTCCTTCTTGCTTGAAGTTGTGAATGTCTTCAATCTGCTTTGCGGTTATGGAAGGTGGGCAGTACCTTTGAATAAAGGCCTTCTTGAGAAGATCCCAGGTATTGATAGTTCATGGGGCTAGTCTGTCCACCCATCTTTTTGCGGCTCCAGTAAGAGTGAAGGAGAAAACTCGAAGCATGACTGCGTCTTTAGTGACTCCCGGGATATTAAATAAGCCAATGATGATGAGGACTCGATCAATGTGATCGTGAGCATCCTCGTCTTTGTTGCCTCCGATTTTAGGTTAAACACGCCCGATGCCTGGTTTTCTCGTGACAATGCTAAGTGATAATCTACTTTTTATATTTTATTTTATTTGTTGCGTAAAACGTTTACGTTTCGCAATTTAATACATTTAGGTATACCCGAAACCACCAAAACTTTTCTACGCTTCAACAAATAATCATTTTTATTTCTAATAATCAAAGTTTATAAAACTTTAACCACATTTACCAAATGAGACGCCCCATTTAAAATAAATAAGCAAGACATACACAACTTGCAAGTATACTCTTTAATAATCAAAACTACACTTACATATTAACTTATACTTTCATATTTGCATGTATTACTTTCTTTTACACCAAATATTGCAAGTAAATATCTAGTTAGAAAACACATTCCATGTTTTCATGAAGTGTTCTCCAAGTTTACCAACAAAGACCATAAGACATCCATGTTTTACTCTAAGTGTTCATTTGACTAGTCTTATGGTATAAAATGCCTAAACTAGTGAGATAACACATACAAGTAATATTTCTCAAGGTGAAAACACACAAAAACCTCTCATTGGTCCTCCTAGCTCACGACACTACCACAAACCACCATAAACCACCTGTATAATTTTATTTACCTCATTTACAAACATCCCTACAACATATCTAAGATGTTCCTAGGTGATTAGAAGATTTGGTTTGAGGTTTACAAGGGTTTAGAAGTTGTTACTTTTCATCCTACTACACATCAAGGTTATCTAAAAACCCTACATCATTTACTTTTATGATTTCATATGTATATAATGTTTATATGGCTCATCACCATTAGGACACTTTTAATCATGGAAAATAAACTTACACTTGTGATCTTGATAATATGGACTCATGGACAAAGTATAGACATTATATATGTATGACATATGATATAAAAGGTTGTGGAAAACTTGTGGTATTTTATTAGATTGAAAAGTATATAAAAACAAGTTTATATAATTAGTTATATAAAAGATATAAAGGGGCTGTTTTGGTTCATATTTTGTGACAGCTATATTGTGTTTTATAAAGATAGTACGTCTCATGACGATTCCAAAAAGGTAAGAAACTCGAAAAACCGATTTATAACGAAAAAGATACGATAAAATACGATTTACGTTAATACCGGTTTTATAAAATAAACTTTATAAAAGCAAGTTATAAAATACTTCTAAAACAGAAAGTTTAGTATTTTTCACAGATTGTACATATTTTTAGGATTCCAAAATGATAAGAATTGTAATTTTTCAATTAATAACGAATGAGTTATGAATTTTGCGAGTTTACGACAAGAAATACTTTTATAAAACTAATTTTATAAAAGTTACTATTCATGACAGAAACTTTTATTTTTAGAAACCTCATAAATCAATAGAACTTTCAATTAGGAGAACGTGCTCGAAAGAATCATTAAAAACGGAGCTATAACGAAGAAAATACGACATTTACGGGTTTTACGATAACAAAACTATATAAATACATTTAGGATCTGGTGTAAACAGTAAAAGTTACTGTTCACCAGTAGGTCCAAATTTTGAAAATGTCAAATTATGATAACTCGTCCTTATACGAAAGCGTGGGCATAAGAAACGTCAAAATCAGGCTTAAAACGCGAAAGTTACGTCGTTTTTACCAAAGAGTCATTTATAAACGTTTTAACTTATTAAACACAATTTTACCAAAACAATTAGATGGTGATGTAGCTATGTAGAATTGTATATGGTAGATGTTAATCATCATGCTTAGTACTTATACGACCTTAAATTAAATAGGTTGCATCTGACGATTTACGTGACGCATTATCTGTGATATACTTGACATACGCTCACTCAAGGTGAGTTCATAGCCCCATGTTTTACATGATTTGTTTTATAAGTTTTTGGGGTGAGAAACATGAAATGTTTTACAATTGGACACAAGTGGTTAAGTTTTACATTATGATTACGTGTTGCCTAAGTAGCGATAACCCTAGTTGAGCCCATTATCATGAACTGTCAATTACTGGATTGTGAGCGCGAATGTTATGAATAGATCTATTGGGATTGACATCCCCGTTCGGGTGATTAGCTATCACTGGGCAAACGAACGTATACCATGTCGAACATAGGATGTTGCGGGTTAGAACATCATCACGGGCAATGTAGGCCATTTATATGGTATTCATTTATGTCGAGCTTCAGTGTCATGAGCTTAGAGCAACGTAATTACATTTATATGATGTCTGCATCTGTTGCATTATTATACACTTGGGAAATCTTGTGGTCCTACAATATATGATTTATCAAACCTATGAATTCACCAACATTATTGTTTACGTTTTAAAGCAATGTTTTTCAGGAGGTCAGTAAGCATAAGGTGCCAAGGATACATTGGTGATTTTGTTTTGGATGTCATGCTAAAGATATGGTTGCATTATGTTTTGGGAAACTCTTGTGTTGTGAACCAGTATCTTTGTAATAATAACAATGAACAAGTTAAAGCTTCGGGCTATTTGTATCAAACATTTGTTAAATCCAATGTATCAGTTTTAAAACGACTTTTTGGTCATTCTATATATATCTTGTGTTATTGATCTGAGAAGTAACACGCCCTGGACCCTCATTCCGCTGTGACCCAATTTGGGGGTGTTACATTTTTGCTTACGAAAAAATCACCCAAAACCACTCAAAAGTGCTCTGCCGCCCCGGCGCACCTTTCTGCCGCCTGGATCTCCCCTCGTCGACCACTCTGCCACCCGGTAGGACTGCTTTGCCACCCGGCAGAGAGAGTTCTGATAAAAA
>BQNB010082414.1:0-28107 GCA_026074375.1 Tanacetum coccineum
GAGCGATTCAAAGAATGAATTGAATTTGAGGACTTTTTCGGTGATGAATGCAACTGATGGATCGGGCGGTATGGAAGGGTTGACATGGATATTTTATGGGATATCTTTTTCTTCTTTCCTCGTTCTCTTTTGCTTTCTCATCATAGGAGTCGCTTTGTTTCTCGGAATGGATTATGTCAGCGTTGATCAAACCTTGGATATGGTTTGAGCATTGGGGGTCCATATTTGGGTAAGAACGACCAGACAAAACTAGGGAAGTACTTAGTTTCGGTTTCTTAATCGTATCGCTAGGTAGTGCTCCTGCTATTCGATCGTTGATGGCCTTCAATACTGTGTCAATTTTGTAGGTCATCTCACTTTGTTGTTGTTTGAAATCAGCTTCAAACTTTGACAGTCTAGCGTCTTGAGATGCCACGAAACTGGATACCAATCCTTTAAGATTTTATTGATTGTTAAAGCTTCGAGGATTGTTGTTGAAGGAACGGTTTGGGATTGAACCATTGGGTTGGAACCGGTTAGGTGGGTTTGAAAAATTATTTTGAAAATTTTAGGGTTGTCTCCACCTAAGGTTTAGGTGACTTCTTCATGATGGATTATAGGTGTCACCAAGATTGTTTTGCTTGGGTTTGAAAGTATACCACTTACATCCCGCTTCATCGGTACGCGAGGATGCGTATTCAACAAAAGCTTGTTCGAGATCTTCCATGCAATACTGAGTGTCGTGAGGACCACTATAGATTTCACATGAGGTAGTGACTTTGTTCACTTGAGTAGGTTGTGTCTGAGCAAGATGAGCTTCCATCAAGTGTTGGACTTGATTTTTGAGCTCGATTAGACAGCGGTCGGATGTACTCGGGACATCTTGAGGCAAAGCGATTGCCTTGACCGGTTTAGCGAAATCCCATGGGTCGTTCCAACTTTCGTTGTCATAGAGGGCGATGTCCTCTAGTAATGCCCAGGATTCTTCAACGTATTAGTCATGAAGCTTACCACCGACCGAATGGTCAATGGTTCGTCTCGTGACGGGATTGACATGGTCATAAAAAATTTGGACTTGGAACCAAAGGTCGGTGCCATGATGAGGGACTTTTGTAGTAAGTCCTTGAAACGAGTCCATGCTTCTGATAGAGATTCTACATGATGTTCTTGGAACATCAGGATATCATTGCGGAGTTTTGCGGTCCTCTTTGTTAGAAAGAATTGAGAAAGGAAACGAGTAGTAAGATCCTCCAATGTGGTGATGGATCCTGCTGGAAGACGTTCAAGCCAATTGATAGCTTGATCGCGAAGGGAAAATTGAAATAAACACAGGCGCGTTCTTTCCCTGTTTTCACCATCAAGGTTAAGTGAGTCCACAAGTTTTAAGAAATCCTTAAGGTGTTGGTTTGGATCCTCAGACCAAAGTTCATGGAATGAGCATCCGTTTTGCACCAACCGGATGGTGTCGAATTGAAGGGGTACCACGTTCTTCCCTACGGGGAGCACAATGGTATTCCTGTAGCCCTTGTGGCTAAGTTTGGAGTAGTCTCCAAGAGTATGGATAGGATTCTCGTCTCCCATGGTGGTCGACGAGAATGGGATACGAAACAGATAACACGAAGAAAAGATAGACTACGAGAAAGTTAATATGCGGAAATTAAAGTCTCATTTGAAAGGATTCAAGCAAGTAGAACTAAGATAAACTATGATCAAAACCTAACTATTCCCCGACAGCAGCGCCAAAAACTTGATGTGGTTGTCGTAAGGGATTTCTACAAGAAGTTTTACAACTCCTTAGGCATAGTACTTAACCTTTGTAGTAGTAGTATAGGCAAGACTCAGGGGTTGTTATCGTTCTCTAGGGAAATAGGTTGGGAAGGTTTGATCACGGTCTAACAGAATTCTAGGGGTTTGGAGAAGATAATTTTTGTATTTTTATATTTATAAGAAAGCAGTAAAATCATATGTTTGAGAGGTTTGGTTTGTTTTATCTATTAAACTAAATAATAAACTACGCTAATGGTGATAACAATATAATAAAAAGATTGTATTAAGTTAATCATGTATTACTCCCTAGATTGTTTCTCTTAGTGTTGTTGCTTTGTCACACTTGTGATGATTTATGTAATTATTTCCTAAGTCATGAACAGATTACACAAACCCGCCATCTATTTAATATTCTGTTGAGGCAAAACACAAAGTAGGGTAGTATAAAGACTATTACCCAGCCCCCAAGAGTATATTAAATGCATTTGAAATATATTAAAAGTGGATCAACCATATAAGGGGCAAGGTAGTATGAAGACTGTTACCCGATGGTATCTTTTCTACACAATTATGTTTCCCTAGACATATCAACAGCGATACAGACAAAAGCTGGTTTTCTAAAGCTTAATATGCATATTCATCACAAGAAGCAACACCACTAAGATCTACATTCTAGGTTTCATACAATCATAAATGAATACAATAAGGGGTTTGGCCAAGCATGTTAAAGATAAAGCAAGAATAATAAAGAATCAAACAACAAAACATATTGAATGATTAAGATAGTCTTACTTGATTAAAACATGAATTGAAGGAGGTACAATAGGGTTTTGAAGCCCTAAAATCGTCCTAAGAAGCTGCCAAACGAACTAGGGTTCGTCCCCCTTTTTTACTCTAAAGTTACATACACAAAACCCTAATTTTGGGTCTATAACTATTAGAATATCGCTGTGATGGCGTTGCATTTTAATCGTGAAACCGTCATAAAGTAGATCTTCTAGATCCAATTTGAGTCGGTGCGGGCTGACGCCATCAAGAAATGTTTTGACGTTGTCACTAGATGAAGTGTGACGGCGTCGTGTATGAATGGTGACGCCTTCTTTAGGGGCGCTGAGACTTTAAATCTTGAAGAGTCTTGGTGTTGGTTTGTAATCTTGTCCGTTTCTTCTCTAAATGAGCCTAAGTCACGTGTATTTCCTCCAAATACCTTCCAAATGCTAAATACCTGAAAAGGAACGATTAAGTACCTATTTTGGGCCTAAATGCATAATTTAGGGGGTTAAATGACCCCAAAAAGTGTATAAAATAACACCTCATCAATACGATTTAGATGAGGAATTTTAGTTGGGTGCCATAGATAGTGATAAAATTCTTTGTTGTGAGGAACCACTTTTTCATTCAGCTTCCATTCTTTGTTGTGTTCCTCTTGGCACACCAATGTCATCCTTCTGTCATCATTTGAGGCATTTCATCGGGTACAAAACCTTTACCAAACCAATATACCTTTGGGAGCAGAGTTTGATCCAACATAACTATAAACACCCTGTGTTTTAGGGTCATGTTATGACGTCAATAATTATCTCCTATTCTTATTAGTAGTATTGTACGCGATTGCTTTTAAATCATTATTCGTTAGTTTATAATCGAGTAAGCTAAAACAATTATTGTTCAAGTTGTAAAACGGGCATCAAACATAATGTTTACAATAGCAAGTGATAAGAATTATTTTTGAGTATAAATTATTAACTTTACTCATTTTATTTTATTGGTTACGTAAAGTGATTACGTTTCGCGTATAAAATCGTTAGGGCATTCCCGGAAACACCAAAAACCTTTTCTAGCTTAACAAATACCCCCAATTATACCACTACTCAAAATTTGCAAAATATAATCACCATATAAGTTATAGTGGTGATTCATAAGGATAGGAACAAGGATAATATCTAAATTCAATCCATTCCTAGAATTCATGGGATGATCTCTCATTTAGGGAACATATAGATATTTTTCTTACTAACCCTAATAGTGAAAGACCAAAGTCTTCCTAGAATTCCTCTAGATGTTCCTTGACTAGTCTTAGGGTATATAATGCCTAAACTAGATAGAAACATATACATAACACATTCCTAAGGTGTAAACAACACAAATTTCTCTCTTTTCTCTCTACATAGGCCACGGCCAAACATTCATCACCTAAACCATCCATACAAATTTTATTTGCAACATTTCTAAGTGTTCCTACATCTAAGATAACCCAAGAAGGTTTGAAAGTTTGTTTTAAGGTTTACAAGTGTTAAAGGAAGAAAGTTCAAGATTAAGGTTTTGGTGGAATTAGGGTTTTCCAAGTCTTGGAAGCTAGGGTTTGTTTGCTAAACAAGGGTTTAGATCTTGTTGTTCATCACCATACATCATATTAAGGTTACCTAAACACCTTAATCTTTTTACTTTTGTGAGTTTATGTAGTTAATCACCATCTAAGGACTTGTTTACATGTAAAAATGGATTTTTACACATGTTTATGGTTTGGTAAACTTTTACTTATGATATATGAATGTTAATATCATGTTATAATGGATGTATAAGTATTGTACATGTGTGGATTATGTATAAAAAATATATATAATCAAGTTAACTAAAAAGTGTACTTATGAAAGTTCATGAATAAATAAGTATGTACACATTTGGATCTTGTGATTCTTGGACAATAAATGGACAAATCATGGACTAGGGACCCTAAGGACGAAATAATTGATAATAAGTTTTGGTAATGACTTGTAACAAAGTGTTTAAGCTAAAAAGTTATAAAACTAGTTTTATACAACATTTTGTCAAATGACCTAACTTGGTGTTAGAATTCGAATTTAAGGTATCTATTTTTCTTTAATAAAATACTACATGTTCACAGATGTGTGCATGTAGAGAAACTCGAAACGATTTATACCGTAAGGAGAGGCTTCTATGCACATTATCTCGTACACCAAACACATGAATACTTGCTAAAAGGGATGTCCAGTATTTTTGGCAAAATAACTAAAAGGAGATGGAAGACAAGTCGAAGAAGAAGCAACTTGAGGATGTACCAATAGTTTGAGATTTTCCTGATGTATTCCCTGAGGACTTGCTGGGTCTTCCTCTGACTCAACAAGTGGAATTTCAAATCGATCTGATACCTGGTGCTGCACCTATAGCACGGGCACCTTATCGATTGACGCCTTTTGAAATGAAAGAGTTGTCAGAGCAACTGAAAGAACTATCTGCCATGGGTTTATAAGGACCTAGGTTCTCACCTTGAGGGAGCTACGAGATCTTGGTTTGTCAAAAAGAAGGATGGGTCATTTCGAATGTGCATCGACTATCGGGAACTGAACAAGCTGACAGTGAAGAATCGTTATCCACTCCTAAGGATCGATGATTTGTTTGATCAACTACAAGGATCCAGTGTTTATTCTAAGATAGACCTGCGATCAGGTTATCACCAGCTTCGAGTACGGGAAGAGGATATTCCAAAAACGGCATTCCGAACTCGATATGGTCATTACGAGTTCCAAGTTATGCCATTTGGCTTGACGAACGCACCAGCGGTGTTTATGGACCTCATGAACCGCGTGTGCAAGCCATTTTTGGATAAATTTGTGATTATCTTTATTGACGATATCCTTATCTACTCTAGAAAAGAAGGCATGAAGAACATCTTAAGGCAGTTCTGGAATTGCTTAAGAAAGAGAAGTTGTATGCTAAGTTCTCTAAATGTGAATTTTGGATTCCTAAGGTACAATTTCTCGGTCACGTGATTGATAGTCAAGGCATTCATGTGGACCTGGCTAAAATCAAATCCATAAAGAACTGTGAATCTCCTAAAACGCCAACGGAGATTCGCCAATTCTTAGGTCTCACTAGGTCTTACCGAAGATTCATCGAAGGATTTTTGAAGACTGTCAAGTCGATGACCAAGCTTACTCAGAAAGGAGTTAAGTTCGATTGGGGAGACAAGCAGGAAGCCGCCTTCCAATTATTAAAGCAGAAGTTATGCAGTGCGCCAATTCTGGCTTTACCTAAGGGAAGCAAAGATTTCGTAGTCTATTACGATGCATCGCATAAGGGATTGGGTGATGTATTAATGCAAAGAGAAAAAGTAATTTCTTATGCATCACGCCAATTAAAAATTCATGAGAAGAACTATACAACTCATGATTTGGAACTTGGATCGGTAGTGTTTTCTCTAAAACTTTGGAGACACTATTTGTACGGAACCAAGTGTACGGTGTTCATGGATCACAAGAGTCTACAACACATTCTTAATCAAAAGGAGCTGAATATGAGGCAGCGTCGTTGGTTAGAACTGCTCAGTGATTACGACTGTGAGATCCGTTACCACCCGGGGAAAGCGAATGTTGTTGCTGATGCTTTGAGCAGGAAGGAGCGGAGTAAACCATTAAGAGTTCGAGCATTAGTGATGACTATTGGCTTGGATCTTCCTAAACAAATTCTGAATGCTCAGACTGAAGCACGGAAACCAGAGAACATCAAGAACGAAGATGTTGGAGGTATGTTGATTGAAAATTCTAAGGATCCAGAGAAACTTAGAACGGAAAAGTTGGAACCCCGTGCGGATGGAACTCTATGCTTAAATGGCAGGAGTTGGTTACCATGTTATGGCGACTTGAGGACTGTGATTATGCACGAGTCCCACAAGTCAAAATACTCTATTCATCCGGGTTCTGACAAAATGTATCAGGACATGAAGAAGCTATATTGGTGGCCCAATATGAAGGCCAACATCGCCACCTATGTTAGCAAATGTCTGACATGTGCTAAAGTCAAGGCCGAACACCAAAGGCCATCAGGATTGTTGGTACAACCCGATATACCTCAATGGAAGTGGGACAATATCACTATGGATTTTGTCACGAAGCTTCCTAAGTCGTCACAAGGCTACGACACTATTTGGGTGATTGTCGACCGACTCACTAAGTCCGCAATCTTTGTACCGATGAGGGAAACTGATCCCCTAGAGAAACTGGCAAGAATGTACCTAAAGGAAGTGGCCACGAGGCATGGAATCCATGTCTCAATTATTTGTGACCGTGACCCTAGATTTGCATCAAATTTCTGGAGATCACTTCAGAAGGCTTTGGGTACTAACTTGGATATGAGTACTGCATATCATCCGCAGACTGACGGACAAAGCGAGAGGACTATTCAAACCCTCGAGAATATGTTGCGTGCATGTGCGATCGACTTTGGAAAGGGTTGGGTTAACCATTTGCCATTATTCGAGTTCTCGTATAACAATAGCTATCACGCTAGCATCAAGGCTGCACCATTTGAAGCACTCTACGGTCGAAAGTGTCGTTCACCTGTGTGTTGGGCCGAGGTTGGACAAGTGAAACTCACTGGTTCGGAATTAGTTCAAGAAACAACCGAGAAGATCATCCAGATCAAGCAAAGGATGCAAGTTGCCTGTGATAGACAAAAGAGTTACACCAATTTAAAGCTTAAGCCGATGGAATTTCAAGTTGGAGATAAAGTTATGCTTAAGGTTTTGCCTTGGAAAGGGGTCGTACATTTTGGTAAACGGGGGAAGTTGAACCCTAGGTACGTTGGACCATTCAAGGTGTTGGAAAAGGTTAGATCCGTTGCTTACAAGCTCGAGCTTCCGCAAGAGCTGAGCAGGGTTCATAATACGTTTCATGTATCCAACTTGAAGAAGTGCTATGCCAACGAACCTTTAGCCGTTCCGTTGGATGGACTTCACTTTGATGACAAGCTTCAATTTGTCGAGGAGCCGGTAGAAATCATGGACCGTGAAGTTAAACGGTTGAAGCGAATCCGCATTCCAATAATCAAGGTTCGATGGAACTCCAGATCTACACCTCTTCACAAAGACCGCACCGTCGTCAAGTGTCGCGTCTTAAGCCTTGAGGACAAGGCTCATTTAACGGGGGAAGGCTATAACACCCCGTGTTTTAGGGTCATTTACGACGTCAATAAATTAACTACTTATTTTTAGTGTTGTACGCGTTTGCTTTTAATTTCAAGTATTAAGTTAAATCGCGTAAGCTAAAAATTGTCACTCAATGTAAACGGGCATCAATCAATTAAATGTTTACATCAAACAAGTGTTAAGTAATTATTTTGAGGAAAATTATTAACTTTGTTCATTTTTATTTTTATTGGTTACGTAAATTGGCTACGTTTCGCGATAAAATACGTTTAGGCATACCCGGAACCACCATAATTAATCTACGCTTCAACAAATGCCCATTTTTATTTCCAATGCTCAAAGTTTATAAAACTTTACCTATGTTATCCATATGGGCCAAAATTTTCATAAAGGAAATAAGCTAGACTTACAATTTCAAAGTCATACACTTTAAATAAAAGCTATAACTTATAAAATGTGCAAGTATACTTTCATTTCTTTTTATTATCAAGATAATTAGCTAGTCATATTTCTTCCATAATTTCATGGGATGATCTACAACTTAGGGAACATAAGAACACATACATTTAATTACTAGTACATGTACATCTTTAGAGTTAGTAAAGACTAACTCATGACTAGTGGTTTTGACCACTAGTCATCCTTATTTCCCTTAATATGTTCCAACCGTTCCCCCCCCCCCTTTGGTCTCTCTTGGATATTTTTGACTAGCTAACTTATCCTTTGACTAGTCCTTATACTTATACTTGCACTTTAGGAAAGATAAAAACATACAACACAATTTTGTGTTATTGATCTATGAAGTACCACCCCCAACCCATATTCCGCTGCGACCCAATTTAGGGGTGTTACAATAGGTGGGTAGAAAGGGCAGAAAGAAATCCCCTTGGATAGAGATCCTCTAAAGTTCTAATGAACTTTACCGGTAAAGTTTTCTCACAAGAATAAAGTAAACCGGGTCCCTCAGTAGTCCCCACGGTTATGTTTGTGAGAGAACTTTACCGGTAAAGTTCGTATGAACTTAAGAGGATCTCAATCCAATCCTAAATGTCTTAAACTCACTATCCTATAGATAAAAAAACCTAACTAATCTACTATATTTATCATACTCTTTGCAAGTCTATGTGAATAGTGTTGTATGTGAAGGTAATTTGTTGATGACAACATCCAATAGCATATAGAAAAGAGTTGTTATATAGAAAATGGAATTCGATCGCTTATTTGGTGGTGATTTCAGTCTCTATCACTTATGCTTTGTGTATTTATAATTTACTTGAGATTAATGGTCTTAGTCAAGTATAGCTCACAGTTGAGTTAAGAAGTGCAGAGTGCACGTTTGTTCTAGCTATCTTGATGTCGTCACGACAAAGACGCGGGGGTCAAGGGGCAGCCCTTCTTGCAGGGTCAAGTGGCAGAGCCCCTTGCTCAAAACGGTTTTTCCCACCAAAAGACACACCTTTTCACCAACAGTTGTGTCTCTTCCCACCAACCGTTTTTAACCGATTTTAGCTAACTTTCGGTTGGGTTAAATGCACCAGAATTGATCTCTTCCAATACATAACAAACATAGCAACTTTCTGTGTATTTGCATTAGGGGTGAGCAGAAGAAACCGAAAAAACCGAAACCGAACCGAAAAAACCGACCGAAACTAGAAACCGATGGTTCGGTTTTTAATTTTTCAAAAACCGAAAAATTTCGGTTCGGTTTCGGTTTTTGGTCAAAAACCGAACCGTAAAAACCGAACCGAACCGAACCAAACCAAACCAGTTTTATAATAATATATAATTAATATAATATAAATAAATAAATGATAACTAAAAATTTTAAATTTATATTTATTTTATGGATGAAATTATTATAATATATATTATCTTAATGTTTATATATATGTTTGTCGTGTACGTGTGTTTACTTGACAATATGTCGTTACAATGACAATAATCATACTATGCGTATTTTCACATGCATGTGTGTGTCTCTCATTTATATGTGTATAATTGTAAAAATTTGTGTAAACATTATTAGGCTCATATTGACAAAAAAAATTAAAAAAAAATAACCAATTTTCTACGTAAAACAAGTTTATTAATATAAATTAGCAAAAACCAAATTTAAACGGTTTAAAACCGAAAAAACCGAAAAATCGAACCGCAAAAACCGTGAAACCGAAAAAACCGAACCGCCAAAAACCGAGCGGTTTCGGTTTTTGGTTTTATAAAAACCGAATATTTCGGTTCGGTTTCGGTTTTAGCCAAAAACCGACCCAAACCGAACCGTGCACACCCCTAATTTGCATAGATTTCTCGTGCCTTACAAACTAATTGTTGTTCTCTGAATTATCCAATTGAGGATTTCGTGTAACCCAAGGCATATAGAGTCGAAATACTTTAATCTAAAAGTGATCTCAACACGATTCAAAAAATATATCAAGATTGTTCGATTATTACCACTCACACACATCAAAATTCTAACATTATCACCCTTAAGGAGCTATATGCGTTTAAGAAACATGCTGGACACAACTTCAATAGCTATATGTGTAAAGATGTTCTTTTATTAAACATAGCTTTTATGAGTATGTTTAATAATACTTGGAGAAAAATGAAAATGGAAAGTATCACACAAGTCAAAAAGAGAACTTCTGAATCTCTTATCCAAAGCACCAACGTGTTTTGTTTTGTAACTTGCATCATATAATGTACTCGTAACATGTTGTTAACGATGTATGCGCATATTTTTGGGGATTCGAGCCATCTAGGTAAGGTTTCACAAGTTTAAAACAACTGTCACTCACATATAAACCAAACTGAGTTTTGTTACACGTTGTTCTTATATCTTACATCTTACACTTTTATAAAGCATTTACATTATAAATTACCATGAAATTAGAAAGTATCAGAGAATAGATTATTTTTTTGGGCTAAAGCTCGATTTGTGAGTTTAAGGCTCATTAGGGTTAAGTTTATGTTATCTTTGTAACCAACAAGTTAAATTAACCCGCGCTCTGCTGCGGGATGTTTGGCGGCCGGTGTTTTTGGTTGGACGTGTTAGAAGGTATATTTTTGTAAAAAAAAATAAAATAAAGGTCGTTAAGTAACGACCGATTTTAAGCACTGTTTTGGTGCATTCTAAAAAAAACTAACGGTCGACCGCTAGTGGGGAAAGAGGTATTTTATAAAAAAAATTTAAAATGAGGGTAGTTTTCGTAATTTCACACATAGTGTGAGGGGGTATTTCGTAAATATTTGAGGGGCTATTTCGTAAAAAAAAATTAAAAAAGGAACGTTGTCTGGGGCGGAACCGGGACGGGTCGCCCTAAAAAAAAAAAAAAAAAAAAACAATACCGATAACTGAAAAAATGCGAGTGAATATTTTGGAAAAGAAAGCAAAAAAACAATTTAAAAAAAAAATTTAAAAATGTTCGGACCGGGTCGGGTCAACCCGGTGCATTTAATGCAACTTAATGCACCAGAATCGGCAGTGGATAGTTCTATGTTATTCATAAAAAAAAACAGACCGATCGACTAAAAAGTGCGAGAGAGTATTTAAAAACAAAACATTTTTTTTCTAAAAAAAAAAAAAAACCGATCGGTAACCGTTAGGGTGACCCGCGATTACATGAGCACCCCTGTCAACTCCCGGTGCATTTAATGGACGACTAAATGCAACAAGGCCATTTAATGCGATGCGAGATGTTATATTGGTGTGTGATATTAATATGTTTGCCGAGGAAAAAAAAGGAAAATTTTATTTTAGAAATTTTTTTAAAAAAAAAGGAAAAAATTCCGAAGGAAAAAAAGGAAAGTTTTATTTTAAAAACTTTTTGAGAAAAAAAAAGGGAAAAAAATGGTAAAAAAAAACTAACTGTTAAAAAAAATATTCATAAAAAAACATACCGATGACTCCAACAGTGCGAGAGGGTATTCCGAGGGAAAAAAAAAGGAAAATTTTATTTTAAAAATTTTTTGAGGGAAAAAAGAACGGGACGCTTAGCGGAGCGCGAGGTTTGAGAAAACTTAAAGTTTTATTCATAAAAAAACAGATCGATGGCTCAAACAGCGCGAGAGGGTATTCCGAAGAAAAAAAAGAAAGTTTTATTTAAAAAAAAAATTCAGAAAAAAATAGGGAAAAAAAAAAGAAAAACTGTTAAAAAAAAAAAAAAAAAAACTTTCATTAATGTGGTGGGGCCGGGTCGAAAAATTTAATGCAACCCACCCACCGGGTCACCTGCCTTTTGTATAATATATATAATAAATACTGATCATTAATTATCATTAATTAAGTTAAACCGGCCATGAGGTTTTCATTGTTCAATGTGGTATAATAAACAGGTTTGATCCCAAGACTTAGGTAGTGTTTGTTTTTTCAGAAATACATCTTAACAACATCTTAATCTGACTCATTCAGATGCGGTCAGACATTTAGGTCATTAAGGCTGTTTGTTTTTTTCATGTCATTCAGAGACAGTAAGATCCAAACACTGTTAAGAGCGTTTGTTTTTTTCTGGCCATTAAGAGGCAGTAAGAGGCATAGAACCTAAGTTTAGTAGTTGTTGGGTTTTAACTTACCTTGACTAGAATGTGGAGGGGGTGTCTTAACACCTCTTAATGTCTTTTTTTTGTTTATTTTCTACTTTACTTTTATTGTTTGATTTTTTTCTTATTTCACTTTTATCTTTTGTATTAAAAGTATTAAATAAAATGATTGCATATGTTTTGTTATATAAAGAATGTATAAGATTTTATATGTCAATTTATATTTTGTTCAAATTAAAGGGTACGGTTTCGGATTTCCCCCCCATCCCCAACCTCCTCTGATACATCTTAAATTCTAACGTAGGCTCATTTAGTTAATCGTTTTAAAAGTTCAATTTAAACTCTAACACGTTTTATTTTTGTCGAATAAACATGAGATTGCATGTTTTTTTAAATACTTTTAAAGAAAAGGAAAGGGTTGGGGGAGGTTGTTTGTGGTGAGTAGTTGTAGGTTGTTATCTTTAAATTGAATTATATTATAAAAAATTTGTTTTTTATTTTAATAAAAAAAATATTTTTTTTTTTGCGAATGCACTCATTTTATATTTAAATGTGAAAACTATGTTTACACATTTATACATTTTTTTACCAAAGACAAACAGATTTATTTCATTCAATTCATACTTCTCTTCGACCACATATACAGATTAGATGGGAATCAGATTCAGACTTTTTCCTACCGATATTATTCAAAAAAAAAAAAAAAAAAAAAAAGATTCATTGTGCGAGAGTTTAAGGCTCATTAGGGTTAAGTTTATGTTATCTTTGTAACCAATAAATACTGATCATTAATTATCATTAATTAAGTTAACCGGCCATGAGGTTTTCATTGTTCAATGTGGTATCCCAAGACTTAGTCGCAAACCATGTGTCGCTGCCTCCTCGTCACCCGTCAAAACCTAATCGCCGCCATTATCCTTTAATTTATTCACCACAAGCCGTTGCCTCTAGCCATTGTCCCTTCAAATATGTTCTTTTTTTTATCTAGTTTTTTTAACAATATCGGTTTCCGTTGTTGCTCAAAAGCAACACCCGATTATTCCTGGAGCAATGCTAGATCCACAAAATGCTTACAAAACTATTTTCACAAAATGATTTGTCAATTAAATATGAAGGGTAAGAAAGTAAAAAAGAATATTATAAAGTGATATGATTAAACCAAAACCAGTGTCAAGTCATTATGTGGATTACTTTTTATAAACTTTTTGTGAGTGTATCATTTCTCTTACTCCTTATTCTCTAAACCTTCTTCCTAAATATTTTATTAATGTCCTATATTTGATCTTTTGTAGCTGACAAGTTTTTCTTTAATCACCACAACCAAATGGACGTTATACTTTTGTTGTGTTTTTTTTCGTTATTTTTGTTAAAACTTCTATGTCTCTTAAATTATGTTTTTTTAGCTTCATTCTTCTTATCTTTAAAAAAATGTTATTTTATATTTTCTTTTTGTTTCTTTCTTAATACATTCAACATGTATCTTTTTTTCCTTTTTCGGAGTCTTGGTAAGAGGAGTGAACGCTTCCTTTCTTTCATATGGAGCGCATGTTCTCATGTATCGCGTGATTTCTCTCTGGTTACCCTAGCCTCGAGGTCATTCTTGTCTATCGGACCATCCTATCTTGGTGCTTCCTTTATCCCACTAAGAGGTCCTAGTCACCTCTTCTCTCCCGGCAGCAACTTTGCCTCTAATGAATGCTCTTACCCGCTCAAACATCTGATAACGCCCTATAACTAACAATACTAATAAACTGACAATACTAACACTTTGTACTAGCAGCACTAACTATTATACTAACAGTACTAATGACTTAGACTGTTTTTCTCTTATCTTCAGCAGGAGCACAAACTTGAACCAGCAACATTAAGTTGTAGAAGCCTCTAATTCCTAACAATCCTCCCCTAAACTTGATATTCATCTTGTTAATCATCATGTTTCTTCATTATCTGCATCTTGATCACTAAGAGGATGTATCCAAACACCTTGTTGTCTTGATTGATTTTCTTGTATAAAGATTTTCCTTAAAAGTTCATTTGCCATCTCTGAATGTTGTTCTACTAACAGCTTGTTAACCAACATCAACATCAACATCCGAACTCCTTTTGACAATGGATAATCTTTTTCTACCAACATGAAAATATTATGTCCTCTTCCTGTAGAAACATGGTGAACTCCACATGTATCATAAAGCCTCCATGTCAAAGGATCATGCATATACCTTTGAAGCTTCCATAGAGTATCATCATTATCTGGTTCAAACAACCTCTTTAGTTCAACCCACAATTCCTTCTCTTTATCATTTGTAGGCTCTGTTGTACTGAACCTCTCCTTAACCAAATCCCAAAGCTTAACCAGGTCTTCTTTATTAAATTTCTTCAACATATCAGCAAAAATTTGATAAGCTTCTTTATGGTTTCCAACTCTGATAATCTTATATTTCTTGTGTCTTCAGAGTAAACCTCTGAGTCTATGATTGGATACTTGACCTGTAACGCTTCAACATAGACTTCTTCCACTGGAACTATTACTAATAATTTATGTAGTTCTTCTTCTGATAATTCTTTTTCCTTTTCTGTTGATTGTTCTTCACCTAAACCTAAAGCTTCTTCAGTCTTTTGTTTTAACATTTTCATCATCAGGATATGCTCTTTGTCTCTTCTTATTGCTTTCAGCTTCTTTCTTACTGTTCTCTGCTTTCTTTCCACCTTCTTTAGAATCCATAGGAACAAAGTCATTGATCCACTTTTGCTCCTTTTCATACAGCTTCTGAATTTCTTTAAAGCTTTTGATTTTTAGCTGACTATGAGTGTACTTACCCATGTGTTTCAGATAAGTAACCATCTTGTTTCTGAGTTGAGCTTTGGTTGGTGGCTTGTTTCTAATTTGTTCAACTATCTGTGCAGCAAAGAACCTCTTTCTTTCAGCAATCATTTCCACCAACATTCTAGACTTTTCTTCAATGGTGAATTGTTCTCTTTCTATTTGTTAAAGTCTTTTTGCTAGTAATGCATCTGCATCTATTCTTGCTTGTATATCTTCCATTTGTTCCATCAATGCAACATCCTTGGCCTCTTGTTTTGCAGCTCTTTCCCTAGCAATCCTTTGCTCTATTTTAAATTGTGCTTGCTCTTCTTCAAACAATTTTTGAGCTATCTCTGCATCCCTTTGAATCTGAGCCTTTATAGGGTTCTTTGGAGGCTTTTCAGGTTCTTGCATAATGCCTTTGCCTTTATCTTTTGGATCAATAGTTGGAAGATTTCTAACTCTTGTTGGTCTAGCAGATTCTTCCACATCTCTGAAAGCAACTCCTTTTTCTTTAGCCTTCTCACTTCTCATCTTTACAAGTGTTTGAGCAATGGTAAGATCCTCATCTTCAAATACAGTTGTAGTAGTTATTGGAGGTGTTCTTGGTTCAACAGCACTAATAGATACACCAGCAGTAGTAACTGCATCACCAGTACTATTCCTCCCCTGAGTTTCAGCATCTCCTTCAACATTATCCATTGCATCATCCACCATATTATTAATATCATCAAGTTCAGCAAAGTCACTATCATCAAACATTGGCTTTGTCTTGTCATTATACCTCCCCTGTTTGGATACATTCTCCTCATCCAAAATATCATCAGAAGAATCAACATGATTGTATAATCTCCTCTTTGGTGGTGGGATGCTTGACTTGGCCTTTCTTTTTAACTGCTTAACTATTTTCTTCAATTTTAGGATCTCCACAGCTTGAGCATCCTTTTCTTTCTCCAAGTCAAGTACCTTGTCAAACAATTTTGTACAAATATCCATTAATTATTATGTCAGATCTTTCCTCATCACTTCAGGTGTGTGACCTTTGGAGAGGTTAATCCCCAGGGGGGTGTTGGTGGTACATTATCCGTCAATTCATGTTGTTCAATTCTTTCTTCATCACTTACAGGTGTGTTACCTCCTAGGAAAGGTGAATCATAGGAAGGTGTAGGTACCCTCTCAGACCTAGTCTGAGCAATGATACCCCCCATGGCTTCTTGGCACCTGGGACTACCACCTGTACTAATTTCCTGATAAAGAGGCACATTTGGTATTGCCGTAGATTGGGTCTTAAGGATGTTACCACTGTCCTGCTCTGCATCTAAGCTAGCATCAGTAGTGGCAGCCCTTTCCACATTGTCATCCCACTCCTTAAAGACAGCCTCATCTGCTACATTTGGTATAAGCACACTAGTTTGAGGTAACTGAGTGTCCTCTTGTAAGGCTTGCCTAAGTGATTGAGTATTTTAGGGTGATGATGATACAACATTAGGGATTTGTTCTTCATTAGTAGGTTGAGCAGTAGAAGGTGGTGGTTGGGGTTCAGAGGGATGTCCTGAACCTTCACCCTCTACTACTGATGGTGCCAACATTGATGCAAACAATAGAGTAACTCTTCCTGAAAAATCTTTTCCTTTTCTTTTCATGTTAGTGAAAACCTTTTTAGTATGTGCAGGTGTTTTATAAACATTATTAAAAGGTTCTGCAAGAGTAATCTGATTATTCAAAAAGAGTTGTAAAAACCTTGGATACATTAAAAATTTCTTTGTATTGGGATCCAAGTTCCTTAACATACCATCAAAGATTAGTTTAGAAAAGTTAAACTTTTGAGCATTAGCTAAACAAATAACTGTAGATGCTAAATTAGTGGAAAATTCATTCCAAGAAGTAGATTTTAAACTTAAGCAGTGTAATGGTATGTATGAGGTACTTCCACTTAGGGGAGAAGAGAGATTTTTGAAAAGTAAGTTTGTCAGAATCACTCTCATACCCCATCAATGCAAGGTTTTCAAAAATAGCATCATTTGTTAGACAAGTAATACCATCTTCATCATTAAAGTGAAGATCACTCCTCACTGATGATTCTGATATTACTACTGTCTTGTCATCGACTGTGGCATGAATTTGCTTCACATCATTGACTATTTGAGAATGTGCAGTATTCAAAAACTGTTTAATATAGGAAGCATAAATAGTAGGACTTACAGTTAAAGCATAGTGTATAGTGCTAGCAGTAAGAAAGTCTACTATCTCATGAAAAATCAACATTCCATTCTGATTTCTTAGCAGGCGATCATGTGGTGTTGATCAACAACTTCAAATCCACCCTAAATTGATTTAATTGAATGATGACTTTATGGTGTTCAGTGATAAGTTAAAGTAGGGTTTTGTGGAATTTTTGAGAGCGTTTTAGTGTTCGAGAGTATTAGAATGATCTTGATGTAGTCGAATACGCTTATATAGGTAAAAAGGAAACCTATAATAGTAGGAAACTATTTATTGACCAAGAATTTTGCTCAGTAGTGGTAACTCCAACGGTAACCCAGCAGTACTAACTTTAGCCCAGCAGTACTAACTTTTGCCCAGCAGTATCAAATCCTGCCTAGCAGCATTAACTTTACAACTACTAGTTTTAACTCCAAATTCATCACTAATACCATCTTCAAACCATATCAATCATAAATATAACATACACATCCTCAGAGATTAAGTAATCCAATGCTAGCAATCAGAAAGTTAAACCTGCTAACATCAAATGCCTTTGTGAGTAGATCATCAACATTATGATTTGTATGTATCTTAATTACTTGAATAAGCCTCTTCTCATAAGATCTCTGTGAAAAAAAATATAAATTATTTCGTGTTATTTCATGTGTTTTTCTTTGGTTTTAGAATGAAACCAATAGAGTCTTTTTTTTCACTATACAAATGGTGCTTTCATTTATCAATGTAATCTTGGTTTCATGAAATTAAACCATAATCAAGCATTTGATTTTGAATCCACAACACTGTCTCAGCAATTAGCAGCAACAACATTCTTTGCTTTCAGTCAGTGAGTTTGGCAACTATTGTTTGCTTTTTACCTTGCCATGAATCACTTTTGACAAGAAATTGACAAACTTCATGTTGTGGATTTCTTGTCAAGGATTGCTCGGCATAAGCACTGTTGAAATGTCTTACAAGTCAAAATGGTGAATATCTCCAGGATACCAAAGGCCCAATTTAGTTGTACCTTTCAAGTATTCTAAAAATCCTATTCACTACATGAAGATATGAGACTTTAAAAAGTAACTTGGAACCTGGCACAAGCACAAACATCAAACATTATGACTGGCCTAGAAGTTGTTAAGTACATCAATGACCCAATCATTGATCTATATAAGTGAACATCCACATCCTCAGCTTCTTCATCCTTGAGCAATGCCTTGTTAGTCTCTATTAGAGTGCTTGCTTTTTTTTTTTCTTTTTATAATGGACAAATTCAAACTTCTTCAATATACAGCCACATACTTGTCTTGGCTGATGAAGATTCCATTTCTTTCTTCTTTTACCTGCAACCCTAAGAAGAAAAGTCAGCTCCCCATAGAACTTATCTGGAATCTCTTGTGCTGGGGGAGTGGGATCGGGTTGGGGAGGGGGTGGTTCGGGAGCATCTGCTCAAACTCAATACATAAAGACTTATTTGTAGACCCAAAGATGATGTCATCAACATACACCACACTAACAGAATATCACCTTTGTCCTTCTTGATGAACAAAGTCTTGTCTATAGTGCCTCTTCTAAATCTATTTTTCAATAAGTAGGTAGACAAGGTCTCATACCAGGCTCTAGGAGCTCTGTGGACAATCAGGAAGTAATGGTAGCAGAATATATTGTTGACTAGGTACTACATCAACATTATCTTTAATACCTGCATTCTTATTAGTTTGATTCCCTGCAGTAACTGGCTCATAATTCATAAAGTTTGTTAGTAAATCAATTATTCAAAGAGCTAATCTGTACCATCCTGCAACATTGGGTTTGTTTTCAAGAAAGGTTATGTGCAGGTTCTCCTCTACTTTCCTAGTTCTAGTGTTAAATACCCTAAAAGCCTTGCTATTTATAGAGTATCCAACCAAGAACCCCTCATCAGCCTTCCTATCAAATTTGCCTAGGGGATCTAAGGTATTAAGAATGGTCACATGACACCCAAAAGGTCTCATAAATCTTATACTAGGTGGTCTACCATGTAATAGCTCATAAGGTGTCTTGTTGTGAGGCTTGGTCACTAAAACCTTATTTTGAACATAGCAAGCAGTATTAACTACTTCAGCCCAAAATGTAGTAGGTAAGAATGAATCTGCTAGCATAGTCCTAGCTGCCTCTATAAGTGTCCTATTTTTTCTTTTAACAACTCTATTTTGCTGTGGAATTCTGGCAACACTAAACTCCCTCTTAATCCCTTTCATCCCACAGAACTGATTCATGTCATTATTTTTAAACTCATTTCCATTGTCACATCTGATGATTTTAACCTTATGATTTATTTGGTTTTCTATGCCAATTATAAAAGTTTTAAGGATCCCACTAGTTTCATCCTTAGTGGCCAAAAAGAAAACCTAACTAAACCTACTATAGTCATCAGTGACAACAAGGCAATATATCTTGTGATTGATACTCCTTACAGATTGGGGGGGGGGTGGCCCCAAATATGGTCCATGTGTACATTTGTAAGGGTTGGCTAATAGAGCTCACAAGCTTGGTCTTACAAGAGGCTTTGTGTTGCTTTCCCTTCTGACAAGCAACACAAGTATGGTCATTTTCAAAAAGCTTTGAAGGCAAACCTCTTATAAGGTTTCCCCTCACAAGTTTGTTTATAGTTTTAAAGTTTATATGACCAAGCCTCCTATGCCATAAATTAGACTCATCTATTGTAGCCTTTGCAAATACACAAGTCAAATCTCTCCTGAAGGTAAAACAACATTTCTTTTTTTTTTCTTTTTATTTAGATCAAATCTGTAACATGCTGTCTGTATGGGAACTTTAAGCAAAGACTAGCTTTCATCACAGTATCTTAAAGTCAGGAGATAGTACAAGACATTACAGTTCAGTGAAAAGAACACTGAGATAGAACAAGACATTCAGCCTCAGTAAAAAGAACACTGTTTTTCTTGTTACACATTTGTGAGACAGAGAAAAGGTTAAACTTAAGTTCCTTTACAAAGTATACATCTTCAAAGTCTAATTTCATAGTTCTAATTTTACCTTTTCTAGTAATTTTACCTCATTTAGGATTTTCTGCAAATGCAACAAATCCACCATCAACCTCTCGATAATCTATAAGAAATGACTTGTTTCCTGTTATATGCCTGGAGCATCCACTATAAAAATCAAAATAAGAGAATTAGTTTCTCTTGGGGACCCAAGCCATTACTGACTTGAGTCTGCCTTGTAGATCAACATAGTCAAATATTTTAAACATGTATGATCCACTGTCTTTGGAGGTATGGTCAATAACATTTCTTGTTGGTCTCTAAATCCAGCATGCTGAGGACTTAACATCATTTTCCCTATTTCCCAAAGCAACACTAACTACTGCTTTTGGCCTAACAGTAGTTACATTGTTAACCCTAGCAGTTTTAACTTTTTCATTGAGATTATTGGTTTTAGCTGCTGTTTTTTAGTTAAAAGCCCTTCTTACTGATGAATGTGCTTTAAAATAAGAATATGTTTTGGGTAATGCATCATTCACTTTTGATTTAGGGGCAACAATATTAACAGGCCTGGCAGTACTAATTGATGTTGCTGCTCTTGGAGAGTTTTGCTTAGCAGCATTAACTGGTACTTTTCCTGACTTTGTTGCAACTGCTGTTGGAACAAAATTCCTTTTAGGATGTGGGTGAGTAAATTTATTTTGGTGGTTCACCCTCTGAGCATTGTTCCATACTAGTCTAATTTCCCTTTGACCAGTAACCCTTCCCTTATTATTCAACACAGGTTTTTCTACCATTTTATTATCATAAAAATCATAGTCTTTGATTAAATGGTTGATCTCACACACAAAACAAGCTTTCTTTATAAACTCAAAACCATTCCCTAGTTTCTGAGTCATCATCCCATTCCAGTTTCTTCTATTAGCCCTAGGACTTTGACTTTTCCTGGGATACTCTACTTGCTTATGTGTGTTTTCCTTATTAATAGATTTCACATTCTCATCAGATTTGACAAAACTGATTTTTGTAAACTTTGGTTTTGTCTGATCAGTTTTACGTCTAAACACACTATCATTATCACTATCAGTGTCCCAATCTTCAATGATAGGAGCATTTGTAGTAGATGTATCCACTAGTGCATTCCTTCTTGGACCATCTCCATTTCTATTCCCCTAATTCCTTGGTGCCCTGCATTCTCTAGCAAAGTAACTCTCCTATGTCAGTTGTAACATTCAACCTTTGTCTTATCAAAGCCAACAGTTTCTTTGCCATTGAAATTCAGATTCCTTCATGTCTTCTTTAAGAATCTTTTCACCCTTAGGGTAAGCATGGCCACCTATCATTTGAGATCCATCTCTTCAAGATCATCAGTATTAATCTGCTCTAGATCTTCATTGTCCAATTGTGGACTATTAGATTGATTAGCAAAGAAGGAACACATGACATCATCAGCATAAGTTGAGGAAGAAGCTTATCTTTGTGAACTAGAAGTAGAAACTTCATGAGCAGTATTAACTGCTTCATTAGTACTGCTAGTATTTTCTGAAGATACAAAAGCCACATTCTGAGAGTTTGAGCTTGAGCTTGATTGGACTTTAATCTTAGATTCATACACCTTCAGATTATTATACAAATCATCCATGCTTAATGTGTCTAGATCAGATTTGTTTCTCATGATTAAAGCAATATTATTCCAAGATGATGGTAGACTTCTTAGCAACTTCAGATTTGCATCTTCTTGAGAGATAACTTCACCAAGAATTTCCAATTGACTGATGAGTTTCTAAAACCTATCATAGGTTTTATCCAGTCCTTCAGATCTTGATGCAGTAAAATTCTCATATTGCTACTTCAGAATGGTTTTCTGCATTTTATTTGATTTATTGTTGCCTCCAAACCTGGCCTTGATTGATTCCTATAAGGTCTTTTCATCCTTGATTCCATGAAACTTCAATAGGTGCTCATCAGGAATGGCCAACAACAGACTGCTTTTAGCTTTCAATTCATTCTTTTTTGCTAGCTTTTGTGCAACAGTTTTGGGAGGCCATTTAAATCCAGCTTCCTTCCTGTTTTCTTTATGAACCTCTTAACTCTTATGGTAAGCATTGCCATTTGCCATTTGAGATCCATTTCTCAGATCATCAGCATCAATCTGTTCTAAATCTTCATTGTCTAACTGTGGGGTATTGGATTGGTTGGAAAAGAAAGAAAAAATAACATCATCAACATATGATGCAGTAGAAGCTTGATCCTTAGAACTAGCAGCATAAACACTATGAGCAGTATTAATTATTTCATTAGTACTGCTAGAGTTATCTGAGGAAACAAAAGCCACATTTTGATCTATCATTTAATTAAGCATGAACTTGATTTGCCTTTTAATCTCAATTCATACAACCTATTAGATTATTAACAAATCATCCAAGCTCAATGGAGTCTAGATCAGAATTGGTATTCTCATGATTAAACATATTGTTCAAAGCTGATGAGTAAGCTTCTTAACAACTACAATTTTGCCTCCTCCTGAGAGATAAACTTCACCATCCGATTCAAGTTGACCTAATAGTTTTTGAAACCTATCATAGTTTTTATCCTGTCCTTCTGACTTGATGCAAGCAGAGTTTGTTCATAATTCTGCTTGAGAATGGTCTTCTGTATCTTCTTTGATTCCTTGTTGCCTCCAAACCTATTCTTGATTGCTTCCCATAAGGACTTTGTATCCTTGCAGGCATGAAACTTTAGTAGGTGCTCATCAGGAATGGATAGCATAAGAGTGCTTTTTGCTTTTAGTTCATTTTTCATTGCTAGCTTTTGTTCAGCAGTTTTTGGAGGAATAGGACCTTCAGCACCAGCACTAGCTGAGGCAATTAGTGAAACTAAATCACCATTTACTATTACCTCCCAAAGGGCATGATCAGTGAAAGTAAGGTATTATTCCATCCTTATGCTCCATAGATCATACTCCTCAGTTTTGAGTACTAGAAGTTTTAGTGCAGACACCGTTTGGGTAGTTTCTGATTGTGACTCCATATTTTCTTTGACTAACAGATCTTGAGTAGAGTTAGAGTTCTTCTAATTCAAAGTTTCTCAACAAGCTTTGATACCACTTTTTGATCACTTTTGAACAAATCTTACTTAGCTTATTAAATCTTAGTTGTGTTGGATAGATCCAAAACAACTAGAGTAGAAACTAAGATTGATAATATCACAAACTATGCGGAAACTAGTTTGCAATACTAAGAAGAACAATTAAACAATAAACAAAATTTTAGTAAACTTTCAGCCTTAATATAAAATGATCACTAAGAAAAGTGATAGGGTTACAAAATAACCTTGAAGCTATAAACTATGACTGCTATGAAAACTATATATGAAAACTTTTTTAGATCTATGCCATAGGGTTTCTTTTATACACCAAGAAACCCTAATGGGCTTACAAAACGCATCTACTGATAATGCATATCACATTAGCAGTACTAACTATTATAACTAACATTACTAATAAACTGACAGTACTAACACTTTGTACTGGCATCACTAACTATTAAACTAACAATACTAATGACTTAGACTGTTTTCTCTAATCTTCAACAGCAACACAAACTTGAACCAGCAACATTAAGTCGTAGAAGCCTCTAATTCCCAACAAGAAGGTTGCTATCCTTTGCTTTGTAAATGACTATCCCTCATCAAAGATGAACATTTGAGTTTAGGAACATGAAATATATGAATAAAAGCCATCAGTGTTTAGAAAAAAAGCTATATCAACTACTTTTATAGTGTGAAGATACTTAAATACAGGAGTGTTTGGTTTCTTTTGAGCTATCTATCTGATATATAAAAAGTAAGGATACACCCTATGGGATCTAAAAAATATTTAGATAGAGCAAGTGGATACAATTGTTATGAGTCTACTCCAAGTGAATATTATTGGGTCTGCTGCAACTATTTGGTTTAAGTAATCTACTGTTTGGGTCTGCTGCATCTATATGGCCTAAGTTATCTACTGTTTGGGTCTGTTGCAATTTTTTTGCTAATTCAAGTGGTTTGGGTCTGCTACAATATTCAGGCTTAAGGGATCTTCAGTGTCCTATCTTCTATATTTCTGTTCATATGATGGTTGTTTCTGCCGCTGAAATTTTTGAGACTTCTACTTAAGTGGTTGGCATTTTCTAAGGCTTCAAGTGGCTAATGCTATCATATTTTTCAAGTAAAGTGTGACTGTTTCAAATACTACCTTCACCATATCTTGAATATTATCTAAATTTAATTCATGACACCATACACACATGCACTAAAAAGTTAGTATTAAAGTGTTAAGAACGTCTAAGAAGAAGAACTTACATTTTGACAATTTAAAACTCAGTTTTAAGACAATAGAAGTATGTTAGGATGCCAGTTCCAAAGAGTCCAATATTGACAATGTTTTAGAGAACAAACCATACCTTCAAAACAAAGAAGCTAAACATATGAGAATGTATTTTAGCATGATTCTAAAGTTTACAACTACAACTGTGAAGTGGTGGAATTATGACAATGTAAATGAAGAAACTCAGTTTAAGACATAGAATATGTTAGGATGGCCAAGTGAATTCCATAAAGAGGTCCAATATTGATCAATTGTTTTAGAGAACAATACCTAAATACCTTCAAAACAAGAAGCTAAACAATAATGAGAATGTATTTAGCATGATTCTATAGTTTACAACTACAGACTGTGAAGTGATGTGGAATTATGACTAATTAGTATAAAATGGAAGTAAATGTAATAGAGAGGGTTCTTACGATAACATGACATTGAACAATATGAATGACATTGAACACTTAAATGATTATAAGTCAAATTTTTTGAGTCTTGTTCTATTTTTTTGGGGCGTTTCAACTTAGAACTGAGGATATATACACGTCGCCCTATACAAAGAAATTTTTTATAGCACAACTGGTATTGAGTCATCAAATCTATAACAACTGAAACATATCCAAGAAATTAATGTTCAGAATGCCTATTCACCTTTAGTAAGGGCACGGCTGGACCCGACATCGTCAATTAAAGTTGCATGACCCAGTACACACTGGTTTCTAATACGCCTTTTCCCACCTGGCGTTTGGACACTAAACCTTTTTCTCTTATGAGCGACAGAGTCTATACACGTTCGGCCTGTGTAAACCAATATTCCAAACCATAAATGATATTCAGTAATTTGAACGACAAAAAAGAGAGAGAACATTGTAGGAACAAAACATAATAACAGAAAGTTCACATAATAAGTTTACAACTACGAAAGTGAAATGGTGAAATTATGACAACGCAAATGAAGAAAGTAGATAGAGAGGGTTCCTTACAATAACATGACATTAAACACTTAAATGATTATAAGTTAAAATTTTTGATTCTTGTTCTATTTTTTGTGGCGTTTCAACTTAGAACCAAGGATATACACACGTCGCCCTGTACAAACTAAAATTCCATAACACAACTGGTATTGAGTCATAATAACAGAAAGTTCACATAGTTACACTTACCATGCGTGTCAACACTTTTGGGTTCCTGAGAAAGATCGTAATCGATATCTGCATAGTTAGCTTCACGCCTAACATCTAGACAAAATGAAGGTGCATCATTGTACACATCTGCACGTCTCAATTCCTTATTTACAGAAGGCAAAAGGATGATGAAATCCTAAAAATCTAGTACAATTTGTCCCTTATCATTGAACAATGTATATGAGGCTCAGACAGGCTAACAACAAATTAAAGAGGACACGTCCGCCATGGCTGCGACCATAATAGGTCGCCCCGCCAAGATACAAATGGTCTAATCCTTATGATAGCCATTTAGACTCATCACAGTTACCCACAATAGATAGTTACTTTTTTCATGTGTAATACTCAGTAACAATACGCCGACACATTCATAAATGTAAGTATAAAGCTCGAATAAGGAGCCGATAGAGGAAAAGAGGATACACCCGCCATGGCTGCAAACCTAATAGGTCCCTAAAATCATTTTTGTCTTCATTACACTCAAATCTTATTTAAACCACTCGAATGGATCCAGACATCACCTAGGTTTAACTTTATCTTATTAAATGTGTATACGTATGGATTAGCTGTGAAAAACTTGGGTAACAACAAAAGTACATTAATTATTAAATGTACATATTAAAAGCACTAAACAATCCTACATTGATTACATAATAATTTAGTAATAATTACTTCTTTAATTTTTATGCATCAACAACAAAACAACTGTACACCATTTTATCATTTATCCTTTTCACAATTTTACTTCTTATCCATTTCTTCTTCTACATCTCTACATCTTCATCATTTCATTATTTTTTCCATCATGTCACCTCATTTTCATAATCGTTTATGATTATCTTGTTACAATCCATACTCACCCACCAACACCAGCCACAACCATGTTACTTACTACTTTCACCGCAACCACTATCTTCGATCTATTTTTTGAACCGAGTTTTAAGTCCCAATTTGACCAAATCTAGCTTTGTAAGTGTGTGTTGTATGGTTTAGGTCTGGGATTGACCTAAGGTTATGCTTTGATCAGAGTGGCGGTTGTGGTGGTTTTCTTGAGGTGGCGACAACGGTGGTTTGTCTGGAGCTGATAACGGATGTGGTGGTATGACTACCATATATGGTGACGGTTTGACCGAAGGGAGGGTGGTGGTGTTGTGATGTTGATGGATTGGTGGTGGTATTGGTTGTGAAAGATAAGATATGTGTGTGTGAGAGAGAAAATATTGATAAAATATACTGTAATTTAATTGAGTTTAGATCTTGATTTGACTAGAGTAGTGGTGTATGCATTCGAAAAATTCCGGTCTTATCTTATCATGAACAAAAGCATAGTGCATACGGACCATTCCGCTCTCAAGTATCTCTTTGCCAAAAAGGATGCTAAAGCGAGATTGCTCCGATGGGTTCTCCTCCTCCAAGAATTTGACTTTAAAGTTCTTGACACAAAAGGAGCCGAGAACCTCGCAGCCGATCATCTGTCCCGATTAGAAAACCCGTATGAAAACGTTCTCGACCCTAAAGAAATTAATGAAACATTTCCTCTCGAGACGTTAAGTATGGTGACTTTTCGTGGTGATTCTAGTACCCCGTGGTTTGCCGACTTTGCAAATTACCACGCGGGTAACTTCGTTGTGAAGGGCATGTCAACCCAACAGAAAAATAAGTTCTTCAAGGACGTGAAACATTATTTTTGGGATGACCCCTATTTGTTCAAAATATGTGCGGATCAAGTGATCCGGCGGTGTGTGCACGGCAAAGAAGCTCTCGACATCCTTGAAGCTTGCCACAATGGACCCACCGGGGGACATTACGATGCCAACTACACCACCAAAAAAGTTTTTGACTCATGATTTTATTGGCCCACCATTTACAAAGATGCCCATGACTTGGTCACCCGTTGTGACACTTGTCAGCGTCAAGGAAAAATTTCGCAACGTGATGAAACGCCTCAAAATTCCATCCAAGTTTACGAAATCTTTGACGTGTGGGGCATCGATTTCATGGGGTCGTTCCCGTCTTCACGAGGGAACAAATACATACTCGTGGCGGTCGACTATTTGTCAAAATGGGTTAAAGCGAAAGCGCTCCCCACCAACGACGCCCGAGTTGTTTGCAAATTTCTTAAATCTCTCTTCGCCCGATTCGGTGCCCCTCGTGCTATCATAAGTGATCGCGGAACCTATTTTTGCAATGACCAGTTTGCAAAGGTCATGCTTAAATATGGAGTTACTCACCGTCTCTCCACCGCGTATCACCCACAAATAAGTGGCAAGTTGAGGTGTCAAATCGTGGTTTGAAACATATCCTTGAAAGGACCATAGGTGAAAACCGTGCTTCCTGGTCGGACA
>BQNB010082415.1:0-29333 GCA_026074375.1 Tanacetum coccineum
AGAAGTATTTTGGAACAGAATTCTTACGGGATTAATACTATACGTATATTGAATTTGTTTTCTACTGCAACCAAACACCGTCTGAAATTTGATCATTTTTGGGAATAGCAGGTTACTACCATGTTTTATTGCAAATTTCTCTAAGATTACTAAACCTCTTACTTCGTTGACTTAGAAAAACAAAAAGTATGAGTGGGGCATGGAACAGGAAGAGGCTTTCCAGACTTTGAAGAGTAATTTGTATGATGCACTGATATTGTCACTACCTGATGGGGTTGAAGATTTCGTAGTCTACTGTGATGCATCGAATCAGGGATTAGGTTGTGTACTCATGTAAAGGGGCAAAGTAATTTCCTATGCTTCAAGACAGCTAAACATCCATGAGAAGAATTATGCAACGCACGACCTAGAATTAGGAGCAGTAGTGTTTGCCCTTAAAACTTAGAGGCATTATTTGTATGGTACGAAGAGTATCATCTACACGGATCACAAGAGCCTTCAACACATATTTGATCAGAAGGATTTGAATATGCGTTTGAGGAGGTGGATTGAGTTATTTAGTGATTATGAGTATGAGATTCGCTACCATCTAGGTAAGGTGAATGTGGTGGCTGATGCATTAAGAAGGAAAGAACGAGTAAAACTTAGACGTGTATGAGTAATGGCTATGAATATTTAACCTAGAGTAAGAGGAATGATATTGGCAGCCTAGAGTGAGGCGTTCAAACAAGAGAACGTACTTGCAGAAAGACTACATGGTTTAGATCAACAGATGGAAAGGAAAGAAGACTAGAGTTTATACTTTATGGACCGTATATGGGCTCCGTTAGTAGGAGGTGTGAGAACGATAATTATGGACGAAGCTCATAAGACTAAGTACTCTATATATCCTGGAGCGAATAAGATATACCATGATCTTCGAGATATCTACTGGTAGTCGGGAATGAAGAGGGATATTGCTACTTATGTTAGCAAATGTTTAACTTGTTCTAAGGTGAAGGCTCAACATCAAAGGCCTTCAAGTTTATTGCAACAACCCGAGATACCTGAATGGAAGTAGGATAAGATCACTATGGATTTTATCATCAAGTTACCTAAGACGAAGAGTGGGCATGATACGATTTAGGTAATAGTCGACAGGCTGACCAAGTCAGCTTATTTTCTGGCGATGCGAGAGGATTATAGTACTGAGAGATTGGCAAAGTTATACATCGATGAGATAGTCGCACGACACAGAGTTCCCATGTCGATTATTACGGATCGAGATGGACGGTTTACATCATGTTGCTGGTAAACAGTGCAGAAAGATTTAGGGACACGATTAGATATGAGTACAACTTATCATCCTTAAACAGATGGACAAAGTAAGCATACGATTTAGACTTTAGAGGATATGTTAAGGGCATATTTTATTGACTTTAGTGGAAATTGGGATGTTCACCTACCGCTAGCTGAATTCTCATACAATAATAGTTATCATTCGAGCATTCGATGTGCTTTGTTCAAAGCATTGTATGGAAGGAATGTAAGTCGCCCGTTCTATGGGCAGAAATTGGTGAAAGTAGTTTGATTGGACCTGAACTAGTACACGAAACAACTAATAAGGTGGTGTTAATAAAGGAAAAGCTCAAAGCGGCGAGAGATCATCAAAAGAGCTATGTTAAGAATAGACGTAAGCCTTTAGAGTTTGAGGTGGGAGATCGTGTGTTATTAAAGGTGTATCCTTGAAAAGGCATGATTCGTTTTGGAAAGAGAGGCAAGTTAGCACCGAGGTATGTAGGACCATTCGAGATCCTTGAAAGGATCGACCCTGTAGCTTATCGGTTAAGATTGCCTGAGGAATTGAGTAATGTGCATGACACATTCCACGTGTCAAATTTGAATAAGTGTTTGGCGGATGCTAATCTGCATGTGCCATTAGATAAAAGCAAGATCGACAAGACTTTTCATTTTGTTGAGGAGCCTGTAGAGATTATGGACCGTGAGGTTAGGAGTTTAAAGTGTAGTAAGATATCACTTATGAAAGTTCATTGGAATGCAAAGCGTGGTCCCGATTTCACTTGGTAGCGCAAAAAACTGATGAAGTCTAATATCCCTAGTTATTTAATGATAGAGCTGTTGAACCGGTTAGTTAAATATTGGGACGAGATTTCCTTAAGGAGGGGATACTATGACACCCATGATTTGATCAGGTTAGTCATACCTTTTAGGGTTGGCTAAGTGTTTATATGTGCTATATTTGTGATCTATGTAACCTTATCTGTGTGCATGTTTATCATTCTGAGGTGCGTGTTCATCTCATTTTAGAATAGGTTTGAAATATTGAGGGTTATTTCCATTTTATTCATGTGTAGTGACAATGGAAATGAGTGACGTATTTGCATGCATTGCTACATCAATTTGTGGATAATTATGTGTTAAATTATTATGAAAAGTATGTCATAATGGAAGTGAATTAGGTTCGTGAAATATGAGAGTTAGTAATGAACTTTGGGTTATTATACAAAGAAGTTATTATACTTTCTCAAAAAGTTCGTCTAAGTTACTAAACTTTCATTTTGTTCACTTAGGTTACTAAACTTATGAAACATGACATTTGGGGTTACTCAACTTGCAAAAATATACGTAAACATCATTGAACTTGTAAAAACATAACATTTATGTTACTTAACTTACCTAAAAATATACGTTCAGGTTGCTCGGATTAACATTGAAATTATGGGGGTGTATGTTTATCAAAAGTTCAGTAACCCAAGTGAACAAAATAAAAGTTAAGTAACTTAAGCAAACTTTTTGGGAAAGTATAGTAACTTATTTGTCTATTAACCCCTTTCTAAATATAGAAAGTATTTTGATGAAATGAAAGTTATAAATAGAAAGTTAGTATTTAGGTTTTCATGCAAAAAGTTTACCAAATTTTCAAAGGTTTTTGTAGGAAATTAAGGTAAAGTAAATATAAGTATAATTAATAAATAAATAAATAATAATAATAAATATATATATATTAAGGGGGCCAATCGGTTTTAAGGGAAAAGGAGAAAAAACTGTATTTTTTATCTAATCCAAAGTTTAGTTAGATTAGGATTATATATATTTAGTTTGATATAAAACCATAGCTCATTTTTTGCCTCCTCCCTTCTCCTTTGTGTCGTACGAAACCTCCCCCTAAGAACAAGGAAGACAAAATTTTGATCCAACAATTTTACAAGAGTTGTGGTGTTAGGAGCAAGAAGGTAAGCTAGGTAAGGATCTAATCTTGTTATCCTTTTCAAATCATGTAACAATTGTCATGGTGGATCATTAGGGTTTTAAAACTTATGTAATTAATGATGTCATGATCATGCTAGTGCGTTTAGGGTTTGATTAGGATCATATTGGTACAAACGGTTAGGATTAAAACATGTTAATTTGCGATTTAGGGTTTGGCAGATTTTTGGGTCATGTCCAACGACTGATATCTCAATGATGGTAATGTGTTTTGAGGTGTTTCCAGTGCCTAAATTGTAGTTCAAAAAGTCTACTTTTCAAAAAGTCCAGCCTCGAATGATTTTGAGTTCTGGTAGTTAGTTAAATGTCAGCCACAAGAAAAGTTGTCAAAACAGTAAATACGGGTCAGATTTGGGTCTGAATTAGAGAGGTAAAATCCCTACTTAAAATTCAAATTAAGGTTAGCCAAAACACAGAAGTTATGTTATATATGTATATTAACTTTCCTCACAGTTTTAGCTTCTGATTAGTTGTCTAAGTATGGTTAGTGAGGTCAAACATTTTAGTGCACGTTCAGATTCGAATTTGAGTAATTTAAAATTTGGAATTTATTTAGGGCATTTAAGTATGGGAACAAATTAGTGGAAAAATAAGGTAGATAGTAAACTTATGGAAGTTTATGGATGATTTTATTGGGAATTTATAAGGGTCAGTAGGTATGGTTTGGAAAATTGGAAAGTGTCACTAAAATTCTGCATTTTCGGGTAAAATGTAGTTAAGTAGACTTATGAGTAAATGAGAGGGTTAAAGTTAGGCATGGTGTCGGGGTGACCCATAGAGGTATGTACACCCCTTATACATCCATCATATGATTGTTACATAGACTTAAGCATTTGGCTTTGTCACGTGTAACACGTTTATATTCTATTGTGTAGCTTTGTGTAAGATATTTGGAAGCTGCTTGAGCATCAGGTGAGTTTCATAGTCTCTCTTTTTACATTGCTTTTAAATTAGGATGGAAATGATGCAAATGGTTTTTGAAATGTTTTAAATTGATGTAATTATGTGTTTTAATTTGAGTATGGGCATTGTGTGACTGTTACATGACTTGATGTTACATGTTGATTGTGATTTACTTTCATGTTCCATATTTGGCATGTCAAGTGTTGTTGAATGGATCGTATGAGTACGCCTACTCAGCTTTGGAATGGATCAGATGGGTATGCCTACCCAGTATTGGAATGGATCGGATAGGTATGCCTACCCATAGGCTGCTTGCGGAGATTAATCTCCTAGTTTATTTCTTGCAAGAATGAATATTGAATGTTGTTGATTTGAATTGCTTAGGTTTATTTTGGATGTTTTGCATGTTTTGGTATTGACGTGAACCCCATTTGCTTCAATACAAGATGCCAGTTATCTTTCATGTTTGTTTGGGTATTTTCATGACACCTCGTGTCTATACCTTGGTTTCTTTTATGCATTGTAGTTCTCTATATAGACACCATTGTGTTGTGATGATATCCATTCTCGCCATGCCACGCGTTTCTGCCTTGGCGGGGTGTGACATCTAGGGAGTGAGGGAATGTATGTCTGCATCTTCTAAATCATAATCTCCAAACTACCCGTCTCTTGAGTTCTGATTAATGTATGATCATCGTGATCATCATCATCATCATTATCCTTAGCATCATCATGCTTATCATCATCGTTCTTCTTATCATCATCCTCAACAATATCCTATGGTTTATCCTTATGACTCTCGGCTCTATCATATCACCGGAGTCTTCATCAGTAAGGATTACCGTATCAGTAAACTCATCACCATCAGATTCATCCTCTCTATCTACAAGTTTCTCCACATCCTCCTCGAGAATTTTATTCTTAATTGCAGCCACATTTTGTTGTTCTTTATAAACTTTGGCGGTTTTGCCTAAAGCGAGGCTTAGTTGAGTAGCTTTGATAATATCATCTCTTTCTTGATCATCACTTGGAGGTAAAGGAGTGGTGGGAGTGTATTTCTTTTTTAGAAACCGTAGAGGGGGGGGGGGGGTGAATACGTTTCCATTTAAAAACTTTAAGATCAAAGATTATATCACTCTCTACCGGCGGTCCCATAAATATATGGGGGCCGCCTAGTACATCAGGGGTCGCCCTATTTAAAGGGACCACCTCCAGAAGAGGTTTTTGGACTAGATCATTTGTATCAAATCACCAATCAAGTTTGACGCAATATGAGAAGATAATGGATTTACAATTACTAGGGCATATTCTACCAATATATCCACACTCACAATGTTTACTACAAAGAGCTACACAACCATGACTAACACAACATACACAACAATTCACAGAATCATAAGCACAATGCAAATGTAAAAGTAAAGCGATAAATGTAAAGACATAAGTAAAGAGAAAGGTAAAAGAAAATGCAAACCGACACGATGATTTATAGTGGTTCGGTCATGAAGCTCCTCTTCGCCCTACTCCACTCCTCGAGTATCTAACTCGAGAGTTACTTCACTAATCAACAAGCTCCCTTTCGACGGAGAAAACCTTATACCAATGCTTACATTATTTTCCGACACTAAGCTAGAAGTCGAGTTGTAGCAGTCCTTTCTTCTAGTACAAACCAATCTCATTTATGTTTTATGACCCACATAACCAAATACTTTGTGTTTTTTATGGTCTTAAAACACATAATCTGACGTTCGCTTACATTTATTTTCTGACACTAAGGCTAGATGTCGAGTCCTCAACTCTTAGCCTATAACCAATCTACACTTCACCATGTATTTTAAGCCTTAAATTACTACCAACCCACAATCAAACCCATCCAAATATATACATCATTTGGATCTACACACTACTAAAGATTGGAAGACATGAACTCGATCTATATGTAACAAATGTTACAAATGGACTAACTAGACTACATAACTTTGGATCTTGAAGATGACCGAAGTTCTTCTCTTGCACTTGAGGAAAGGAGGAAATGATAGAAGATTTGATCACATTTAAACAATATTAACCAAGTTGAATGATTAAAGATTTAGAGAGATTTAGTGAGATCTAGAGTAAGAAAGAACTAAAAGAAAATCGTGCAAAAGGGTTGTGAAAATAGTTTGAGATAAGCCACTATTTATAGGAACTGAAAAACAGCTTATCAGGAAACGGCGGTCCCAGATATATAAGGGGGCCTCTAAATAATTAAGGGGCCTCCGACCGAATTAAGGGACCGCCCTGACAGACGCTCTTGTTTTTCTCTTTTTGTGGTGACAACTTGTTGGTGAAAGTGACACTTTTTTAGGGGTGGAAATGACTGATTTTGAAATTTCAAAAATTAATTACCAAAAAAAAAATTTCTTTATAATTCAAAAATTATTTGTCTAAATAATTTTTTTAGAAATATTTTGTTTCAAAAATATAAAGTCTTAGCAAATATTGTTTCTTTGATACATCCTACAAGTTTAATATTGTTGTACCTTACATTATGTGACTTTACGTTCGGGTTGTAAACCAATGTCCGTCTTGATGCATACTTGAGACGTCAAGAGATGTTGATACGCGTATGCATTGATGATTTATGATTGCGAGTAACTTGCGCACTTTACATTATGTATTACAAGTTACATGTTTGTCATCATCAAAACATAAAGAGATCGTATAGATTAAATATGTATATTTTCATAACAATATCACCCTTTTGATGATGACAAAATATGTAAACTATAGCACATAGTAAAGTTTAAAAGTTACTCATTTACACTCCCTTCTCCCCCTTTTGTTGAAGCAAAAAGGCATAATGTGGATAATGATTGGAGCATATAATGTTTATAAGAAGACATGAGAGGATGGTACGTGCTCCGAGTATATATGTTGGAGGAATGAGAAGAGGATAGGTGCTCTGAGTATATAGGTTTGAGGTATGAGGAGAAGATATGAGAAATAAAGGTGAAGGTGATTGTGTGTTCCTTGGTTAGTTTAGAAAAGGTCATGAGAGATGAGAAGTGGGCAAGAGAAGAAGGTAGGTACTTCGAGTTTATAGGATGAAGGAATGAGGAAAAGGTAGGTGATCCAAGTATATTGGTTGGAGGAATGAGAAGACAACATGAGAAATATGGTTGAGGTGGTTTTATGTTTCTTAGATGAGGTGAAGTATTTGGAGTATGAATGAGCCCTTCATCGTATTTTACAATCCCCGATCCTATATTCCTATAAAGGTGAGCTTGCATCATCCCAGTAAAGTCTTCTATCATCACGGTTTAACCAACTCCTTGATATTTACCCACATATCTCTTAGCTCCCCCTTGCTCATTGCATCCTCACGAATCCATGGATCAAATAAATTACTTGTATATTGACTCTAACGGATCCATGGATCAAATAAATTACCATCGATGCTTAAGAAGTTCGATGCAATTTAAATGAGTAGAGCGCTTGCAAGTGCTCCCCCTCGGTGTATGCTCCCCCTTGTTTGGGAAACTAAGGAATCAAGTTATATATATGTGTGCTACAAAACAAAGTTAGTAGACAAGTGCACATACATATATTTATATATATATATATATATATATATATATATAGCAAGATATTAGCGGGGAACTAGACATGCATTTTAGGTGTTAATATTCTAAAGTATGACACTTTAAAAGAAAGTTAGAAGCTGGACACATTCAAACATTATTTTAAAAACATACAATCTAATTGATATAAATTTAAAGACTTCAATACGTATGTTTACGGGAGAAAAGAATTAGGACTGACTTTTAATAAAAAGGAATAGGTTGATTTATTGATTGACACATAAATATTATGAGAAATTACCTTTTAAAGTAGACGAACAATGACACTTAATATATTGCTATATATGTTGATTTTTATATATATATATATATATATATATATATATATATATATATATATATATATATATACCTACAAAGAACTAAAAGAAAAATAAGACGAGGATGGAGACGATGTGCTCTTGGATGTGAATGAAAATGATTCCATAAAGCCGAAAAGTAGGAAATGATGAGTGATACTAAAGAAGGAACATGTTGACGAGAGGTTGATAGAAAAGATTAATATATCATTTGCACTAACAATTGATGTGCATATGATCCTATAGAGACAAAAGTGGATGATTGGAAATTCAAAGGTTTGTTTGGTGTTTTGTTGGTTGACAATGTTGAGGAACAAAGGTGGGATGTGAAATGAGGTAGTTCTTTCATGGTGAAAGAATAATGAGAGACTCGACAATGTGGTGACTCAATAACACTTGAAGATTGAATATCTTCTTTATGTTCTTCACTTTTTAGAAAGTGGCAAGTTTAGCAAAGGAGTGACATTTGCATTTTGTAAATTACTTAAATATTTCGGATGAAATAATTAAGTTAGGAGAGATATAGGAGGAATTTTAATAGTAACAAGACTATTAAGAGATAAGAAGACGTGAGAGGAAACATTAGAGGAGACAAGACTTATTAGAAGTGAAAAAGAACGTTTAAAAGTGAGAAGAAACGTCAAAAGTAAAAAGACTATTAGAAGTGAGACGACTATCCGAAGTGAGAAGATTATTGAGAAAGAGAGGAACCGTTTAGAAGTGAAAAGACCATTGGAGGTGAGAAAAGAGGTTTACGAGAAGTGAGGACCAAGATGTGAGGAGATTTGTAAGTATGAAGATTGTAAGGATTGTATTTGAGAATGAGATGAATTTCATTATGAAATTCACTTGACTATTAACAACATAAGCAATGATGCTTATGAGTGTTGGATGTGAGGATGACCTATTGATCAATATAGAGATATTAGGCATAGGTTTGGGTGTACGAAAGACGTCAGCTCTTAGCAGCAGAAAAGACAGAGGGTGTGTTTGTTTAATGATTTGAAAAGAAATGACAGATATCTCAAGCCTGTTGCCGGCGGTCCCAGATATATCTAGGGGCCGCCAAAATAGATCTGTGGGCCGCCGGACCGCCAACAGGAGAGGAGTTTAGGGCTTGACGAATTTTGTGAAAGGAGTGACATTTTAATTTGCATTTCACTAATTATAAATACTTAAAGTACTTCGGATGAAGTATTTAAGTTGCCACGACACATGGAATAGAGAATAGACTAGAATCGAGACTAGTAGAAAAGAAGAGAAAGATTTACGGAATGCGTTCCATCATTCCTAGACCTAGACAAAGACAATTTAATGATTCGCGATTGAGGGGTAAAGAAAGAATGTCGACGATGTTATCTTCAGACGCAACCTATTCGAATGGAGATGTTTCCATTTGAACATTGTCCCGAAGGAAATGGTGACATATCTTTGGTGTGTTTCATATGCGAAAATAATAATAATAATAATAATAAAAATAATAATAATAATAATAATAATAATAACAACAACAACAATAATAAAGAAGAAAACAAACAAAGATGAAGGCGACGAGCTTGACAATATCAAGACGAATGATGGTACTTTCTGAGTATATGTGATTTGTTCATAAAACAATCTTATGATGAGGTATAAGGTTATCTTAAAGGTGATAGCGGAAATAGTAGAGGAAAGAGATTAGCCATCTCTATGGTTGTAGAGGCGTGGTTGAGTGAGAAGGAACAGGTGTGATCGAAAGATAAAGAGTGTTTTCGTCAAAGAGAAGAGGAGTTGTCGTCGAAAAGAAAAGGAGAGCATTTTAACTAATGTTGTTAAAAGGCTTGAATAGGGATTTTCGGATATGACCTTTAACGTTTGCGATTGCAAGTTAAAGATACATGAATATCTCAGATGAAATATTTAAGTTGTCAAACCTACTTGGAAGGGTATTAGATTTGCATCTAACTTTTCCGTGACAAAGAGAGGATTATTTGGAAGAAAGGGAGATGGTGATTAAAGAAATGTGTGAAGGAAGACTCTAGAAGATTTAAGACCATTTTATGACTCTTTTGAAAATTTAGATTAGTGACCCGGACGCGAAGAAAGATATTCTAGTGTGAGAAAATATATACATAGATGTATAAGACATATAGATATAAGCATGCAAGTTTATCTAAGCATGCATCCACACAATTAATCAAAACAAGATTAATGTGTAAGACTGTATGACATCTAAACCTTATTTATCATAGATCAACCTAACATAGTATAGGTGCACAATTAACATGTAAGTTATGTAAGATGACGCAAACAAAACATGATAATTTTAAATGTAATCTTCATGTAAAACGTGTTAGCATTTAGCATTTAGGAGCATGTGTTATTTAAATAAACTAGGAGATATTTTATCTAAGATTTGTGAAAAAGGCAAACGCCCTTTTTAATAGAATGGATTGATTCAATAGCTAAGTATACAAATACATTAAGACTTACACGATAAACATAAAGGCATATAATTGCATTACATGTGAGCAAGTTATCATCTTGAATCTTTAAAGCATATATGTGAGGTGCATGTTGTCTAGATTTACTAAGGAGAAACCTAATTTCTACTTGCTTAGTGAGCACTCCTAATAAGATACAAAGTCTATCAATGTAGACTATCATTAGGCATATTTAGGAAGAACCATTTAATCAAATCAGAGAATGAATATGAGACTATCACTAGTGGTGCTCAATTTAGGCTAAACATGACTATTTTTACGGGTTATACCACGAACCTAACTTCACTTTTAGAAGCAATTCAATCATTAGGTCCAAAATGATTTCTAGTTGCAATTGATTTCTCCAAGTAGTCATTATGTTTGACAATATTAAAATTTCCTATATTTGCTTAATGAAGGTATAAACAAAGATAAAATTTGTATTATATCTTCATAGAGGTCCTAATGACACAACTAACATGCTTTAATTCTGGTTTACATAAACCTAATCAAGATGTGTGGAATTCTAAGGTTAAATGATAGAGCAAGCAAGTTGTTTTAGGTATAGGAGAGAATGAGTCATCTAAAACCCAGGAGTAAGCTTAAGAGTGACAATGTGTAATGCTCTATAATGAGAGTGTTCAAAGAATGCACCTTTGCATGTCTTTTAATAAAAGAAATCCAATTAAGGTTATTTACCTTAATAGATCTTGTGAATGTTTCTTTGTATAGATAATGATTTACTAAAGGTTAGTTACATGTATGTTGTACTTTTAAGCAAGAAATTCACAAGAGGAAGATGTTTTAAATCTAACTGCCATAGGGCGGATTGACCTATACCGAAGATGAATCTAAGACGAAGGATCCATCAATTCGTGGAGGTGCCAAATTTGGGCAAGGATCATTTTTCCACTATTTAGGAGATGGCGTTGATATTTGGTTACTAGGAGAAACTTATAAAACTTTTAAGGGTTCTTGGTTCTAGTTTTTTGAAATGACATCCAAGTCTTGCTTATCAATTTGGAGTACTTATAAGTTTTTGGATGGAAATTTATAAGTTGTCAATCCTACTAAGAGTGTGTTAAGTTTAGCATGTATAATTTGACCATAGCTAATAACACAAACATTTGAACACTTTAGACACAAAGGTACATCTTCATTGCAAGTGTGAGTTACAATTTGATGACTAATCTTGTTGTCTTGTAATCGACTTCGTAATTTCATGTAATAACCGAGGTTGGTTAAACATGTAGACTCAGGAAAATATCTATGGTCATTTGATTGATATTTCCGTGATCTAGATATATCCTAATCTCGATTTCATGTTCATATTCCAAATTTGTAATTAGATTGAATAGTGAGATTGATTATCGTTTGAATAATAATCATCTTTATATTTGAAATCTTCTTACGATCACCTATTGAAAGAAAGCACAAAAATGGTTTGTGGAATATGTTTAATTCTTCCTAATCCAAACCTTAGATGGTTAAAGGGTTCTCATTTGGTGAAGAAGAAATATTATGCTTATTTGGTAAAGTAAGAGAGAGTTTTGATGAGAAGAATAGTTTGAGTTTGAGTTTGCGCTTTTGAATTGTACTTTGAGCAAAGTTACATATGTTGTGCATTTGCTCATGTTTGGCTTTTTTGGGATGACGACTTTACCAATTGCATTGCAAGGTAAATTACTTAAATATTCTGGACAAAACATTCAAGTTGTCAATCCTACTTCATTGCGTATTTTATCTACATATTTGTTAAATATTTGGAACACAACTATTGGACATGTAGACTCAATATGACATCATCTACACAAGTGTGAGTTATGATCCGATGCATATTCTTATCGTCTTGGAAAGGAATGTCGTTATTTTCATATCAATTGAGTGTGGCGATTTGAGGTATGTGGTTTAAGATAATATCTCTTGTTATATTTTGATATAATCTTAAAGCTAGACAAATAAGAATCCGATTTCTTGTCCATACTCTAAAACTTGTCAATTAGATTCGATAATAACATCAATCATAGTTTGAATAATGAGTTGATATATATTCAGAATCTTTCTTGACCCTTACGAACACTCTTTTAAAAGAAGACAAATAAAGATTTTCATAGTGTGTTCCACTAATCTTAAGACTAGTTATAAGTAGTTGAGGTTGATGAATATTGACAAGGTTAATTTCTTACTTCAAGACTTGTCATATAATTTTATGTGTGCGACAAAACTATTTGTTGGTAATGCATTAGATGTACATAGTTTTTGAGCATTTTTTTAGTATATGTATGATTTTTTTCTAACCATTTTAATACAAAACACATCTTTTGTAAAACACTATATGTTTATAAAAAGAATATAATTATGTGTGTGTGTGTTAGGATAATGCAAGCATAAGCAAAGTTTAAAAATACAATTTCTTTTACTTAATTACCAATGTATTAATATAATCTTTTATTTTGTTTAGCCAACCCAAGGTCAAACACCGCAAGATGATGAAAAGATTTAGACATCTTGTTGGAAGAGAGTTGATGTGTTGGAATTTTTAGTGTTGGGTTTTATTATAAGATCTTAGGACATTTATTTTTCCACACACTTGACTAACTATTAATCTATCATTCTAAGTGGGTTTCTACACTCAAAATGATCTTACAAGGATGTTTATGTAACACGTGTAAATATAAGATCTATTGCTATTTGACAAATGCACAAAACATTTTAGCAACTTAACGCATGAATTCTAGGTAATTTCTATTAGGCATAATCGAAAAACTTAGTAACATTCACAAAAATAGCTTACATGGCACCTATGTGTTTAGATATATAATTAGCTCAATTACAAATAGTAATGATTCCTTATTTATTCTATTAACCAAGTCTGAAACAAAAAGTTAACACACATAATCATCTAGTCTATCATACATATAAAGATATTCGTTGTTGTTGTGTGTATTAGATATAACGACTAGGCTATTTTAGCTTGATGTGATTTGAATATAAAATAGTTCATCCCATTTCAGAAAATTAATTAAAGATTACTTATTTTGAAAGGACAAATACACTATTTTTCAAAGATATATCAATTAGAAATGCCCGACTCAAAGGAAAATGTAAAATACAAGTTTTACGTTAAAACGGAAATCAAAGTTTTGACCACTATGTAGTAATTTTTTTTTCTGACTTATTTAAGTTTAGGAATGAATATATTGGAGTTATTTTTAATGAAAGTAGACTCAATTATCTTCGAAATGGCGGGTGGCTAGACTTCTATGAACTTACCGATTCAATTTATATGATTTTCGAAGTTCACGCCAATTTATGCTGAAACGGGACAGATACCCCATTAAGGTATCGGACCCCCCTGATATATTTGGATGGTCCGCACCTAGCTTTTATGAGACCGCCCACAGGGAGACCTAAAAACACATTTTTTGTTTAAAATCATTTGGTGACTTAATTGTAGAGACTCCGTAGGACTTCAGATAGTTGTTTCAGCACATGGAATTCGTGTTTTAGACATTAGTCTACTTACGACTTAGGACCAAACATAGGTTAACACTTCCAAGTTCTTTGTGAAAAATTTACTTAAAGCTAGTATACGAAGTATATTTAATAACAAAACTAGTACGAATCAAACAACAAAAACACGTTTTCATATTTAATCCCCTCCTTCATAGGGGCGTTACATTTGATACATGGTATCGATAATGTTTTGAGTTACAATTACTAGTGCATTATTCTAACCAAAATATCCTCTACCACACACAATGTTATACTACAAAAGATCTACACAACCATGACTAACACAACATACACAACAATTCACACAATCATAAGCACAATGCAAGTGTAAAAGTAAAACGATAAATGTAAAGACATAAGTAAAGAGAAAGGTAAAAGAAAATGCAAACTGACATGATGATTATTAGTGGTTTGGTCACGAAGCTCCTCTTCCCCTACTCTAATCCCGAGTATCCAAACTCGAGATGTTACTTCACTAATCAAAAAAGCTCCTTTCGGCGGAGGAAATCCTGTATACCAATGCTTACATTTATTTTCCGACACTAAGCTAGATGTCGAGTCTCTTCTTCGGGTACAACTAAAACCGTTATGTTTTAATTGAACCCCAACATAACAAACCTTTGTGTTTTATGGCCTAAACTCATAAAATGCGTCGACTTACATTATGTTTTTATCACTAAGCTAGATGTCAAGTCTCTAATTCTCTAGCTTTAACAACATCTACCACATCACCTAATGTTTTTTAGGCCTAAATACTAACCAACCCATAATCAACCCATTTAATATTTAAATCATTTGGATGTACAAATACTATTGATTGGAAGACATGAACTTGCGTTGATTCCCAAACCTAGATCGATTCTTAGGTTGTTTAAGGTTTAAATTACCCTTGGATAAACCAAAATAACATTGTTGTAGAAACATTGTATGTATATTAAGTGTATGCGGACTCCTACACATTCATTTACTCTAGAAGTAAATCAATGAAACAGTATCTTGAACAACAAAGATATTAACCAAATGCTCCGAATATTATTAGATCAATAATAAACGTACTATTAACTTAGTAATAGGTGTTTACAACCTTAAAAGCTTTTCTTAATCGACTTTGACAACTATGAAAACTGATAATGATACGACTGTGTGTTTTTGGGATACATCAACTAATGCCCTAGAACCTCCTTTTATAGACTAAGGAGTCATAGTCGGCTTACAATACATTCCTAAGATATCTTAATCTTTTGTAAACATACGTGTAATCATTCATAAATAAAATTCACATTATGTACTATCTTGTACATAATATCTTCAACCATTATCTTCACACGCTGTTTGTTCTCCAAACAATATTTATCTTTTTAATTCGTCTTTATCCTCTTGACAGTAGAAAGTCTTCAAACAGTTATAATCTTTCCACCAGCAGCACTAATAAACATAAGCAGTAGTAACATTAGTACTAGCAGTCTTAACTTTTACTACTAACAACACTAACTACTTAGCTTATATTTGACTTCAACACTAAGCAGTCTTAACTTCAACTAACAGGAGTAACTTTATGCTATCAGTACTAAATTATACTAACAGTGGTAACTAGTAGTGGTAATGTTATACTACTAGTACTAAACACTTAGCATAATTTCCATTATGTACCTGAGCAGTAGTAACTTCTAAGAATCCATGAAGTCTTTTAAGTCCCAATAATCCTCCCCTAAACTTGATGTTCATATTCTGAATCTTCAAGTTTCTAAACACCTGGACCTCCTTTTATAGCATAAGGACTCCTAGGCTTACAAGGAAACTAATTAATATATTAATGAGAGAATCAATTAATTATCTTTCATTAATATTCATTCTTATCTTATTTTTGACAAATCTTTATTTTCTTCTACTTCTTGTAGAACTTCATGATGGCAATTTTTGGTCTTGTTTCCATCTTGTTTTTATTTCTTTTATTTTAGTTTGTCTCATTCAAATCAAGATACCCTACATTTTCCCCTATTTGATGATGACAATCAAACAAATAGTATCGTACGAACTTCATTATAAGCCAATGATTCCCCTAAAGTTGAGATGTAATCTTCTCCTGAATGAAACACAATCTTCAATGCTTCCCTTTTGATTAAGATAAGTAATTGAATACTTGACCATGTCACCACAAATAATAAGCTGAGAATATATCTTGTTAGTTATTCTTCCCTTTTTGTAATCATCAAATAGGGGTATTCTGTAGAAATGCAACTTGGGATCATAACAACTACAAATTCATATACCTCAACTTCTAATTCAGCCTTCAATTACTCAAATTGCCATCATTTACGCAAATAAGAAAAAATGAATCTCGAGAAGTGAAATTTAATCTAGCCAGTAGTAATAAAGATCAGCAGTAGTTACAAAATACTTCCCCTCAAGTGGTGCATGTAGATGGTTAAACATTTAATAAATAAGCTTCCCCTGAAACCAATATGTTTACCATCTCTTAAATCTTGAACTCTGTAGGCTCTATGTAGTGATCACTGATGAAGAAAACTGAGTATAACGAATTTGATAAAGAAGTAGAATCTCTCAAACTTGTGTCTTATGTCTTGCACTATCCACGCGACGTCGAACTTATAAATAAATCTGTGAAATATAAGCAGACCGCAACCTCTTGACAAAAACCTCATCTTCTATGAGACACATACTAAGTGATAGCAAATGTGAGCATTGAGCATCATAAGAAAAATCACACACCTTTGCTAGATTTTGACAAGTCTTTGTCACACCATTGTAAGCACGAACAAGTTATCTTGAAAGTCATAGCCTACAAAACTATACTTTAAGATATGATAAGACACGCACCTGTGAAACCCAACTACAACATCAAATAAGCAATAATCAACTTTCTTCGTAATTACATCTTCAAATAATCTCCAAAAATATGAGCCAAAAATCAATAAGAATAAACTATTTGAAAAATAGTTTTGTCCAAGATCCAAATCCATCTGAAAATCAAGCACTGTCCGATATCGGGTAACACTAGCAGTACAAACTCCATTTCACGGACGCCACTAGCAGTATAAAAATCTCAAACAACAAAGGCAGTATAAAAAACCTTCTTCTCACATTGTTGAGCTAAATTAAATCCCTAAGCCCACGTTACATGAGGCCCAACTGCTGCTCCTTTAACTATCATCTACGATCAAAAACCATAGCAGCATAATCCTTTACTACAATAGAAGGCTCATTATCATATAACACCATTCTGTTGTCTTTCTTATACCTCATGTTTTAAACAACATCCAAAGCATTTCATAGCCTAAGTTTCATAAAGCCCAAACAAAATCAATGAGCCCAATGGCATTAAGTCCAATAGCTTGAGTAGTTTTCACGAAATAGTACTTAACATGCATGCACATGTTCCAATGACAGTACTAACGTGTATAAGAGCACAAACAGTATTAATACATACTGTCAACAATACAAAACCTGCATAACACTATTAACATTGCATTGACACCTAGTAATAGTTGTACCTTCCAAGTATATACCTGTATAATTTCCTAAATAATCTGTCATGAATGACATCGCATTCACCCAGTTGTAATATTACTGCTTAAAAACACCATATAAGGCTCATATAATCCATAAGCCATAAGCTCCTACCATATTCATAACCCCAAGCAACATAATAAATTCACATGAATATTAAATCACACCCCAGTCTTGAAACAATAGCGTACACTAGGGCCCCTTAAACAACTTCAGAATATGAACCAAACATATGATGGCACGTAATTATAATCATGAACGGCCCAATACTAACATGGTAAATGTAAGTCAGTACTAAAACTCTCAATGAGCATACTATGTACGAACAACACAAAGTCATTCCTTCCTACCATGGTTTTAGTTGATACTTTTATTTAACGAGAAAGTGTCACTAATTGGCATATGTATAAAACTAGAATGTTGTTCGAAATGATATTTTACTATAAAAACACAGTTTTGAAGGCTAAAAGTATAAACAAGTGAGTTAAAATCTATAAAAACTAAACGACTTTTTATATAAAAAAAATTTCACACTATTTATAAAATATAGGTGATGTTAGAAATTAAAATTGGTGTTTACGGATGTTTTCAGGTCCGTTTAGACTATAAAAAACCTTACGAAATAATACAGTATTACTTATATAATATTTATCCGCGTTTTAAACTTTATAAATATTATTTTTTGAATTGATTGAACTATATATAAAGTGTCGTTACAAATATAATAAAAAATATTAAATCAGGCTTTATCGACAATAATTATTAATCGAACTAAGGTAATATTTTAAAAGTACATATACGTAGACATTAAATGACGAACGTAACAAAAACATTGTTTCGACTTATAAACTAAATAAAAACTATTAGGGGGTTTTGTTTTGTGTTTTTTCCCCCCCCCCCCCCCCCCCCCTTATGTTTTATGGCCCAACATAACAAACCTTGTATTTTATGGCCTAGACACATAAACCGCGTCGCTTACATTATTTTTTGACACTAAGCTAGATGTCGAGTCCTAATCTTAGCTAGAACCAATCGGCCACATCACCAATGTATTTTAAGGCCTAAAATACTAACCAACCCACAATCAACCCATCCAAATATATACATCATTTGGATCTACACACTACTAAAGATTAGAAGACATAGACTCGATCTATATGTAACAAATGTTACAAATGGACTAACTAGACTACATAACTTTGGATCTTGAAGATGACCGAAGTTCTTCTCTTGCACTTGAGGAAAGGAGGAAAGGATTGAAGATTTGATCACATTTAAACAAGATTAACCAAGTTGAATGATCAAAGATTTAGAGAGATTTAGTGAGATCTTGAGATAGAAGGAACTTAAAGAAAATCGTGCAAAAGGGTTATAAAAGTAGTTAGAGGTGACCCACTATTTATAGGAGCTAAAAAACAGCCTGTCAGGAAACGGCGGTCCCAGTATATTGGGGGCCGCTGTGAAGTCTAAATAATCTGATAGACTCTAAGATCGTTTAAGCTCGAGATGGGTTAGATCTCATCTAGGATTATAAACATCAAAGATTAACAATATGCAGCGGAATAATAACAATAAGAACAATGATGTTTAACAAGGTTTTATTATTCATATGTTTCCCTCTTTCCCCAAACATAATCTTGGGGCTACACCAACTAACTATCTAACTATGGTGTACATACACACACCTTTTACTATTCGACTCTCATCAATCGAATCTGCTATATCCAAAACCTATGTCTATGATCTCTTTATATAGGGAGAGATCATGACTTACAAAGGAAGAAAATCAATATGATAAGGAAACTACTTAAACTAATTTAAATACTTTCTTATCTTTATCTTGTAAATCTTTGACCAAATCTTTATAATTCTCCACCAGCTTGTAGAATTCTGATATGCTAGATTTAGTCCTTATGTTTCATTCTTTTATTTATTTTGTCTCATCAAATCAAGAATCCTAACAATCTTCCCCTATTTGATGATGACAAAACAAACAAAGTCATGTACGAACTTCATCATAAAGCCAAAGCTTCCCCTAAAGTTGAGATGTAATCATCTCCCTGAATGAAACAAAACTTCCTTTTTAAACTGCTAACTGCTTCCCCTTAACTTAAGATCTTCCCCTTAAGTTAAACTCTTTATGCCAAGCTACCACAGGATCTATAAGTTGCTCTTCATATAATCATCTTCCCCTTTTTGTCTTCATCCAATAGGGGACTGTATGCAACTTTGATCTTCACAACCACACATCATATATCAAGACTTTTAATCCAAGCTTTATACTGACTCAAATTACCCTCCGTGAAGTTCAATACAGATAATGAACTCAAGCAGTAGAAAGTGTAAACTAGCAGTATTAACAATGACTAGCAGTAGTAATGACCTTCCCCTGAAATAGTGCATGAACATCTTTAATTCCGTAGGCTCATTATAATGATTACGGATGAAGAAAACTAAGTATAACAAACTTGATGTAGAAGTAGAATAACCCAAAATCGTGTCTTATATCTTGTACTATCCACGTGACGTCAAACTTATAAATAAATCTATGAAATATAAGTAGATCGCAACTTCTTGACAATTATCCTCATCTTCTATGATACACCAGACCAAAGTGATAGCAAATGTGAGCATTGAGCACCATAAGTTAGATCACACACCTTTGCTAGATTTGTTAAGTCTTCGTCACATCGTTTCTAAGCACGAACAAGTTACCTCCATATGTTGTAAGCCATTTGAGATATGATAAGAACACAAACCCAAATAATTCCACTTCACCGTCAAATAAGTGATAAATAACCATCTACGTAATCAATTAATTCAAATAAATACCTATACGAGCCTTTGTAACTTTTAAGAACATTGAAACCAATACCACAAACTTCCTGTGTGTGTTTTGTCTGATATCGGGTGTAACTAGCAGTACTAACTCTTTTGTTTGTACGATATCGGATGAAACTGGTAGTATTAACCTTTTAGTACTGTTCCTAGTCAGCAACATCAATACCAGTTTCCAATGGACTTCAAATCCACGAAAGCCCCATTATCAGCATTAAATCATTCTTTTGGCAGCAAGCAGTATTAAATCTTATAGCTGGCAATACTAAAAGATGTTGACAGTATAAACTATATTGCCAGTAGTATAAATACATGTCGAGCAGTACTAACTATATATGGAGCAGTACAAAAATTCCTTGAAGCAGTATTAATCATAAACTGACAGTTTTAAAGAATGATGAGCAGTACTAAAATTTCATCGTCAGCATTATTAAGTCATCATGAGCAGTATTAACCATGCAGTATAATCTTTTTTAGCCCAATACTAGCAGTAGTAATCTAAATGAGCAGTACTAATGATATATATACCTGACAGTATTAACTGCTATCCATAGTAGTACTAATGTGAACATGGCAGCATTAACTCATTATTAACAGTATAAATGGTACCTTGGCTTTATCAAAACCTACAGGTTCTTTGCCATTGAAGATTAACTTTCTTCCAGTCTTCTTATAAAATCGCTTAACCCTCATAAAGAGCATGACCACCTGCCATTTAAGGTCCATTTCTTCCAAATCATCATGATCAATCTGCTCTAGGTCTTCATCATCCAATTGTGGACTATTTGACTGATTAGCAAAGAATGAGAACATTAGATCATCAGTATATGATGATGAAGAGGCTTGTCCATGAGAATTATGTCCTAATGCAGTAGAAACATCATTAGCAGTATTAACTTCATTACTGTTGCTAGTGTCTTCTGTAGAGAGAAAAGCCACATTCTGAGAGTTTGAAGATGATCAAGAGGAACCTTTGATATCAGCTTCAAACACTTTTAGGTTATTGTATAGATCATCAATATCTAAATCATCTATACCATCTTTGTTCCTCATGATCAAGGCTACATTGTTCCATGATGAAGGTAGAGCTCTTAAAAATTTCTGATTTACATCTTCATTAGGAACAACTACACCATGAACTTCTAGAAGGCTGATAAGTTTTTGAAACCTATCATATGCTTTATCTAATCCTTCTGTGTCAGATACAGAAAAGTTTTCAAATTGTTGCTTCAAAACAGTTTTCTGCATCTTCTTAGATTCAACATTGCCACTAAATCTACTCTTGATAGCAGCCCATAGAGACTTTGCATCCTTTATTCCATGGAACCTCAGTTGATACTCATCAGGAATAGCCAAAAGCAAAATGCTTTTAGCTTTTCTTTCTCTTTGTTTGTGTAATAGTGCTTGAGCAGTCTTTGGAGGTACTTCAGTTTCAACACCATTTTTATTAGTTGTTACTTGTATAGGACCATCACCATTCAAGATCACTTGCCACAAACTATAATCTGTGTTAGTGAGGTACTGCTCCATCCTTATGCTCCAAAGGGTATATTCACCCTTCTTGAGGATAGGAAGTTTTACAGTAGACACCATTTGAGGAGATTCTACTGGTGCTATTTGTGTTGCAGGTTCTTCACCAGACATTGTGTATTTTAAGAAGAGATCTAGATCTGATAAAGTTCTTCCTATTCAGAGTTTCTCCACAAGCTCTGATACCACTTATGAAGTCTAAATAATCTGATAGACTCTAAGATTGTTTAAGCTCGAGATGGGTTAGATCTCATCTAGGATTATAAACATCAAAGATTAACAATATGCAGCGGAATAATAACAATAAGAACAATGATGTTTAACAAGGTTTTATTATTCATATGTTTCCCTCTTTCCCCAAACGCAATCTTGGGGCTACACCAAATAACTATCTAACTATGGTGTACACACACATACCTTTTACTATTCGACTCTCATCAGTCGACTCTGCTATATCTAAAACCTATGTCTATGATCTCTTTATATAGGGAGAGATCATGACTTACAAAGGAAGAAAATCAATATGATAAGGAAACTAATTAAACTAATTTAAATACTTTCTTATCTTTATCTTGTAAATCTTTGACCAAATCTTCATAATTCTCCACCAGCTTGTAGAATTCTGATATGCTAGATTTAGTCCTTATGTTTCATTCTTTTATTTATTTTGTCTCATCAAATCAAGAATCCCAACAATCTTCCCCTATTTGATGATGACAAAACAAACAAAGTCGTGTACGAACTTCATCATAAAGCCAAAGCTTCCCCTGAAGTTGAGATGTAATCATCTCCCTGAATGAAACAAAACTTCCTTTGTAAACTGCTAACTGCTTCCCCTTAACTTAAGATCTTCCCCTTAAGTTAAACTCTCCATGCCAAACTACCACATGATCTATAAGTTGCTCTTCATATAATCATCTTCCCCTTTTTGTCTTCATCCAATAGGGGACTGTATGCAACTTTGATCTTCACAACCACACATCATATATCAAGACTTTTAATCCAAGCTTTCCACTGACTCAAATTACCCTCCATGAAGTTCAATACAAATAATGAACTCAAGCAGTAGAAAGTGTAAACTAGCAGTATTAACAATGACTAGCAGTAGTAATGACCTTCCCCTCAAGTGGTGCATGTAGATGGTTAAACATTTTAACAATAAGCTTCCCCTGAAACCAATATGTTTACCATCTCTTGAATCTCGAACTCTGTAGGCTCTATGTAATGATCACTGGTGAAGAAAACTGAGTATAACGAATTTGATGAAGAAGTAGAATATCCCAAACTTGTGTCTTATATCTTGTACTATCCACGTGACTCCAAACTCATACTGAGACCAAAAAGTATAAGTAGACCGCAACCTCTTGACAAAATCCTCATCTTCTATGAGACATATACTAAGTGATAGCAAATGTGAGCATTGAGCGCCATAAGAAAAATCACACACCTTTGCTAGATTATTTAGACAAGATCTTCGTCACAACATACCATTGTAAGCAAGAACAGAAAAGTTATCTTTAAAAGTCATAGCCTGCAAAAACTATACTTTAAGATAAGATTAGAACACACACCTGTGGAAACCCAACTACAACATGAATAAGCATATCCAACTATCTTCGTAATCACATCTTCAATAAATCTCCAAAACGAGCCATAAAATAAATAAGAATAAACTATTGTGAAAAATAGTTCTTACTCAGATCTAAATCACCGAAAACCAAAGTACGGCCGATATCGTGTAACACTAGTAGTACAAAACCCATTTCAGCAGACCAACTCTGACAGTTTTAATTCTTTGAGCAATCTTTGATATAAACTTTTTTCTTTTATTTTTATGCCCAATACGTGTTTAACTCTAAAACCACCAATGCATGCTTGAAGACCCATAATAAAATGGCCCATTCTTTCATATTCTTTCTGCTCGCCACTTTTAGGAATTGATCATGGGGAACCATAGTAGCTTTAACAAATATTCTATTATATCACTCAGTAGTAATAATATCATTATACTCGAACATCACCATGATCGAATAGTAGTAACTACCAATGTGATCCCAATAGTAACCAATTGTTTGCATACCACCAATCAACTATTGCATAAAACTCATCAAATAAAACGCACCTGCTGTTAATACTCATCACGTACACCATCATGTTTCTTTTGCTCCAAGCAGTACTAAATCATGTTGGCAGTTTAAACACGTGAAGCCCAAACAGAATCACCACGTGACTTATACATACCATCATCAATGATTCTTTTAAAATCATGGCATTATCACGAGATCGTTGCAAACCACCACGAACAAATACCATAAACCTAATTTTATCAGACTTGTGTGAAAGTTGAAACACATCAGATACCATGTTGTTAATGTGCTTGATCCCTTATAACAGTATTAACATACAAAAGGCAGCAGTACAAACGAAAATACCATGACAGTACAAATGTTGACGAGCAGTACTAAAAATAAGGCAGCAGTACTAATATTTTTTTTTGCCTCCTTCCTCCCATGGCTTTTAGTGACACCATAATTAACAAGAAAGTGTCGTGAAAAAGCCTTAAAGCCCAAAACGTTTACCTGCTGTTCCTTTATAATCTTCGATGAACCTCACTCACCACTTCAATCACCACCTCACTCACCACTTCAATCACCACATCACTCACTACTTCAATCACCACCTCACTCACCACTTCAATCACCACCTCACTCACCACTTCAATCACCACCTTACTCACCACCTCATTACTCACCACCTAGGTCCTATGAAGCAAACTTCTCTCTGAAGGTAACACAAACAGGAAGTGCTGGCCTCTATAAAACTCAAGGAATTGGATGGTACATGTACTAACTTGTTGACCCAGGGTTACTAGTTTGGATAAATAGTTGAAGAAACCAAACAGACACTAAGGGAATGTAGTGCCTTTAAAATGTTAAAGAAGGTGAAATCTCTGGAAAAAGCTTTGAAGAGGAATCGCAAGAATGTAGATGTGTCTTGCATCAGAGGGTGAGAACAGAGATCAACGGGGAGGATAATTCAGGTAATTGATATTATCCTTCCTAGTCTCTTTGTGTAGAGAATCCAAGAAAGAGAAGTCAACAGTTTTATTTACTCTACAAAGCTTAGGGGAGTGCTCAAGAAGAAGAAAACAGTCCTACAATCTTAGAGCAGCTAAACTATTTGTCAAAAGTACTTCCCAAAGTGTTAGCAAAGCAAAGTCGACTGATAAGGGCAAGAGATATAGGAGGAGAGCAAGGTAATGGCTAAAAAAACATTAATAAACTTGGTTTGGATGCCTGAGGAGATGAGATTTAATACTGTAGAGTTGAGATTAATACGGGAATTGAAATCTTAATACTGGTAGTACAAAAGTTGATACTGGTAGAACATCAATTAGTACTTCTAGTATAATTCTTTCTCCTAAAAAGGGTCAAAGGGAAGGAAAAGCTCAAATGGTTGAAGAAGATATACAGGCTACTCATAAGACTAAGGAAGAAATAAGACAAGAAGAAGCTAGATTGGAAGAGGCTATAAGATTGCAAGCTCAAATGGATGGAAGAAGTTTGCAAAATCAGATTCATTTAGATAAGAAATGGTAGCCAAAAGAGAGTGCAGGAAGAACAAGAATTGTCAGAGCAACAACCAAAAAGAAAGGCTAAAGTTCAAGAAGTTGCACAGTTATATATTGAAGAAGATTGGGACACCATTAGGGCAAAACTGGAAGCTAATACAGAGGTAGTCAAGAGTCTTTAGAGAGAAAGTATAAGCAATGATGATTTTGCAAAAAGAATAGGTGAAATGATAATAAGAAAAGAAGTTCTGCGGATCAAAAGGCTAAATCAAAAAGGAGTAAGCCAATGACACAAGTACAACAAAGAGAGTACATGAGTACCTTCATCAAGAATCAAAGGTCATGGAAATTGTCTCAATTGAAGAAGCTTTCTTTTAAAGAGTTAAAGACTGAATTTGAAAAGCTGATGAAGAGTATTGAAAGCTTTGTGCCCATGGAAACTGAAGCAAGAGTGAAAAGACATGGATTACAGCTAGAACAAGAAACTTCAAAGAAACAGAAGATTGACATTGAGGATGCTTCAATCACAAAGGGAAAAGATGAAGTTGTAAAGGAAGAAGAAGCTGAAGTGCCAGTTAAGAAAACAGGAATGAGAAGGAAGCAAAAGGCAAGAAAGGGAATAAATATGCCAAGACTGCACAAGATGAGTTTAACAATGAAAGAGAAGCATTTGTGAAAGTATAAGTCAAAGATCTTCATCAGAATCAGAGATTGAGTAGAGGCTATTCCAACAGCTACAAAACCTCCTGAACTATTATTAATTGGAAGATCATTTCTCAATCAAGTCAAAAGGCTGCTTATCAGATCATAAGAAGAGATGGTTCTGATAAAATTTATATGAGTTTTGGAGCCATACTTAAAGACCTTTCAAGAGACGATCTCATAGAGTTGTAGCAATTGTGATAAAGAACAGTATGGGCATACAGGACCTAAGAGATGTATGACAGAGTAAACTTTTTTTTTTTTTTTTTTTTTTTTTTTTTTGTTTTTTTTTTTATTTATTTTTTTTGATTGTATTATTAGTTTAGCGTTATCTTTTTATTTTTATTTTTTTTGTTTTTTTTTATTATTTGGGGTGATCTCAAGTCCATGTTTAATCCACCTCTTATGATGATGCAATCTGAGGTACCACATCAACAGAAGATTAATTAATTGGAGGACTATCCTATTGTGGGCATACCTTGTCTAACATAGGATGCATCTACTATATAAGTGATAACAGATAGAAAATACCTTTGTCAAAAAGATGCTTGCCAAGTAATGCTAAAGATGTAAGCTTCTAGTAAGGAACAATGGAAGAAGTTTGTATCAACTATTGAAGATGATTGAGAAGCAAGATAGGATAAGTAAAGTGATGAGTCTCTCAGTAGCATGATACAAATTTTTTTTTTGGAAACAATGGACCTAAGATGGAATTAGGAAGGATGCTTAATTTTGGTTTTAATCCAATCACAACAACAAATGGTCCCACCATTTCCACCATGTCTAACAAGACATCAAAGAACTGTCTAGTACAAGGCAAACGACTTTGGTAAAGACTTCTCAAATCCATTGATGGTTGATAGTTTACCAAAAACTGTATGGTAATCAACTCACCATGTTTTTTTAAAACAAAGAGTTGGCTACTCCAGAGCAAACGGCTACTGGTAAAGAGATTTCAAATTCGTTGACAGCTGATAGTTTGCTAAAAACTATAAGGTTATCAATGCACCTTGTTTATGCAATTAAGCAGTACTAGTCCCAATAGCAATCGGCTCATGTAAAGACATATCAAATCCGTGATGGCTGTATTTGCCAAAAATTACAAAGCCCCAACTAGTTGGATGTTGCTGGTGTAGCGTGTGATGAGAGAAGACAAGACTAAAAGACAAAAAAAGTTAGGACTTAAAGATGTTTGGATACAATCCTCAAAAGCTCAAGCTGAAGAAAACTAAAGAAACTTGAAGTTAACAAGTGAAGTTCAAGTTTAGGGAAAGATTGTTAGGAATTTTGTATAATAGACTTAATTCTGTTAGTGTATTGTAGTTAGTTCTGTTAGTTACATAGTTAGTACTGGTAGAAGGATTATCGTAGTTAGTACTGGTAGTGTTAAATAGTTAATACTGCTTATGTAATAGTTAAGTCTGCTTACGCAGAAATTAGTTAGAGTTAAAGATATGCATGAGATATCCTAGGAAAGGATATGCATTATCTTTATACACGTTTTGTAAAGCCCATTAGGGTTGCCTTAGTCTATAAAAGGAACCCTAGGCATAGTTAGTAGATATAGTTCTACACAAGATCATAGAGATCAAATAGTAATCATAGTTTGTAATCTGTAACCTAGGCAGATTCAAAGTTTAATATAAAAGTTCTTTTGTGATATTTAGTATTGTTCTTCTTAGCATTATTGATTAGATTTCGCATAATCAATAGTGTTTACTCAGTGTTTCATTATTGTTTGCTTTAGATTTATCTAAATGAGCAAACTCTTTACAAGCTGAAGGTGAAGATCTATTCAGCAAATCGATCCAACAATATCCTTCTCGGATATTAAGTTGATGTTCAGCTATTAATCGCGGTACTCCTGTCATGTCTGACGGCTGCCATGCAAATATATCCAAGTTTTCCTTCAGGAGTGAGCATAGTTTCGTCCGTCCTTTCGCAGATAGCGTCCCTCCGATTGCTACTTCCTGATCAGGGAAATTCGGATGTAGAGCTACTTTAAAATTTTTATGACGGACTCCAGCCTCTTTGGGTATCTCCTTAGACGATGTAACCACCGTGGCACACTCAGCGGGTATCAAGATAGTGCTACGGATAGTCACTATTCCTCCGTCGACTGGGAACTTAAGCATTCCGTAGGCTGTGGATGGCACCGCTTGGATTTCTTTTATTCCAGGTCTTCCAATGATACCATTGTACGGTGATAAAGACCTTACGATCATGAAATCCATCCATGATTTTGTAGAATGATCTACATCTACTATTGTTACTAAGAGCCTAAGTTGTCCTAGGGGCCATATAGTTTCTCCACTAAAACCGGTTAACGATGTCGTTGCCGTGACTATTTAGTTCTTGATTTTTGGTCAGAGCCAGTTGAAGCAGTGCTCATATAGCACTTCCGTTGAGGAACCTCCATCCACATACATGCGGTGAATCATGTGCCCGCCAATTTCTGCTTCTATAACAAGCGGACCTTCAGTCCCACTACTGGTTGTCAGTAAAGGGAACGTAAATTTACTGACACGTTCAAAGCTTTGAGTCACTTTCTGCCTTGTCATTATATGTCATGGTTGTATCATATAGATTGCCATGGACTTATCTTTGGATGGTACTTCCTTCTTCCCCACCTTTGGTTGATCTCTTCCTTGCTTAATTTCTCTAATTAAATGCGAGAGCTTGCCTGCTCGCACCAATTCTTCGATCTGCTTTTTTAACTGCATACACTCATCCGTATTGTGTCCCTTATCATTGTGGAAGTTGCAAAACTTGTTGCTGCTTCTCTTCTCTACCGGGGTTACCATAGGAGGTGGCGGTTTAAACTTTCCTACTTTGGTCGCGAGGATTTCTTTGGGTGTTCTTGTAAGGGGGTAAACCTACTAGACCTCCGTCCTTTCCTTGGCTGACTTCGAAAGTCAGACCTCCGCTCTAAAGCATTCCGCTTTGACTGCTCATGTGCTCTTCATGACGTTTGACCTTTCTTTGTGCCAGTGGCAGCGGCTTCTCCACGTATGAAGGCAGTGGTGGCAATCATCATTTCTTCCATGGTCTTTGGAACATGTTCCTTAAGGCGCTTTATCAATTCAGGGTTGTT
>BQNB010082416.1:0-26053 GCA_026074375.1 Tanacetum coccineum
AACCTTGAAGTTGGTCAAATAAGTCATCAATCCTGGGTAATGGGTAACGATTCTTTATGGTAAGTTTATTCAACTCTCGGTAATCGATACACATTCTGAAAGATCCGTCTTTCTTTTTAACAAATATGACAGGAGCTCCCTAAGGTGAAGTACTTGGTCGAATAAAACCTCGGTCTGCCAAATCTTGAAGTTGGTTAGATAGTTCCTGCATTTCTAAAGGAGCTAATCTATAAGGTGCTCGGGCTACAGGTGTCGCTCCTGGAATTAAATTGATTTGAAATTCTACTTGACAAATGGGAGGAAGTCCGGGTAGATCTTCAGGAAAAACTTTCGGGAATTCTCTGACTACCGGTATGTCTTCTAGTCGTTTCACGTCCGATTTCTTTTCCATTATTTGGGCTACGAAAACTTGACATCCCCTGGATATATACCTTTTGGTTTTTATACAGGATATAAGATTTAGTCAGGTTTTACTTCGGTCACCTCGAATGATCAATGTTTCACCGTCGATGGGAATGTGGACGACTTTTTCATCACAGATGATCCTAGCATGATACTTGGATAACCAATCCATACCAATGACAAAGTCGAAACTACAGAGTTTGATTGGCACAAGATCAATTTTGAAAGGTTGGTTTAACAAAGTCAGAGTTGCACCCTGAATAACGGTGTTTATGCTTACTAGGTTTCCGTCTGCCATTTCGATATCGTAAAAGGTATCTATTGTAATGGGTGGAATATTTAGCTTAGAGGCAAGAGATATGGATACGAAGCTTTTATCTGCTCCTGAATCAAATAATACTCTAGCTAAATGTTGGTTTAGAAGGAACATACCTGTGACTACGTTCGGGTTTTGATGAGCATTCCTATCCCTTAGCATGTAAGCTCTTCCCTGGGCATTGTTGTTGATGGTCTTTCGGCACTAATTTACATAATGCCCTTTCTCTCTACATGCATGACAAATTACTGGTTGTTGATTGCTTCCAGTGGCTGGTCCTTTGTTTTTGCAGTTCTTGGTTAGATGGCCCACCTTGTTGCAAATATTACACTTAACAGTGCAAGGTCATGTGTGATGCAGAGTGCATTCTTACACAAGGGACGGTTTTCAGTATACCCATTATTTTTAGTTGGGGTGGCAGCATAAGCCCTGAAGGTTTCCTGTCTTCTGTTCTGTTGTGGTTGGTGATTATTGTAGCGGTTGTTGGTGTTGGTGTTACGGTAGTTGTTGTTGTTGTTGAAAGTTCTTCTGTCGTCAAAGTTTCATTTGTGATCACTTGATACTTGCACCGGAGTGTGCTTTGTTACCTGATCCATTAGCCTCTGGGCTACGTTAATGGCTTCCTCTAGAGTTTGAGATTTAGAGGCGGTAACATTCCCTTCAACACTTCGAGGTAATCCCCTGATGAAAACTTCCATCATTTTCTCAGAATCTGGCACCATAGTGGGACACAAGGTTGACAATTCCTGGAATCTTCTCACATGTGTCTTGAGATCATTCCCCTTCACAGTCAGATGGTAAAATTCGTCTTCCATCTTTTGGATTTCAGTCCGGGGACAATATTTCTTTATTAAAAGTTTCTTGAATTTAACCCAGGTAATCTTGTAAGCTTCTTCTATCCCAATAGGTTGGGCAAAAGAATTCCACCAAGATAGAACTTCTTCAGTTAAAGTACCAGTAGCAAACTTCACCTTGTAGTCTTCGGTACAGTTGCTATGGGAAAACACTGATTCAGTTCTTTTAAACCAGCGGATTCGGTACAGTTGGCGCTTGGGCAAAACACGATTCAGTTCTTTTGTAATATCGCCAGCGGATTAAGCTCCGCAAGACAGGCTGTCGCTTGATGATACCTTGATAGTTGATATACGGTCTTGGGCAGGCATTGAAAGCTTCTTTGTCGCTACACTGTCTTGCTACATGGCGCATTTCTTTGGTCAGGTAGGTTAATATCAGTATTTGCCATTGTTAGCGGGCTTGTGTGCTTCTAGAGCTCTGTGAAAATACTGTCTAGCAAATTGTTTCCTGAATGTTGCAGGTCCTGGAGTCAGAGCTGCGTTTAGTCTGGTGCTTCAAGATGTTGAATCATCCTTAATGGGAGGACCGGTGGCATTCTTGTTAATCAAATTGATAACATGTAATAAGTTATATATGTCACAAGTCTTATGAAAATGATTAAAGTTTAAAAAATAAACGCATTTTGGTCACATAGTGATATCGCGAAATCCTAGATAATTCAATATCATATTAGTATCTATGTATTTATTTAGAAATGTCATGGATATTAATGGATGGAGGCGGAGATGATGATATAGAGAAGTTGTTTTAGGGATGGATATCCGGTATTATGAAAAAACAAACAGGCGTTTTGTTTATAACGGGATTGTCCTATGTATGTTGTAGTCATGGAAACTCTTGCTTTTGTATCTTTATTGTTCAAGATTTGACAGGTGATTTTTATTATACTCACACGCATTCTGTGGCTAGGTTGCTAAATTAAGTGTATAAACTCGGAAGTGTCTATCTAATTCGTCGATGGTCACTTCCTGAAAGTGTTTGAGGTAATTAGTATTGCAGATTCGAGAAGACTCTTCTTGTTGCTTGGTGACGGACTTGGATGTTCTTCGATGATTTATTCGTAGATCAGTAATTTCCTAAAGCGGGCCAGAGATGAAATCTTGTGATTATTTACCGATTTGCTTGTCTTTCGATGTAAGTAATTTGAGCACGAGCGTTGAGTGGAGTTCAGCTTTCCAGTATTGTCAAAAATGCTTGTTGTCTGATCACCTCGACCTCTTTCAAGAACGCTTTATCCTTTGTCTTCGATGTGTTCAATGCTTGGTCAAGAGCGAGTTCATCCAGGTGATTCAGAAAATTTCCTTCTAATTTGCTCCTTTCGTCGTAACATTCTAGACTTGTCTTATCAAGAGCTTTACTTCATCATGATCACAAGTTCTTGTGAGGTTAGCATTGGCAGAGAAGTTAGAGGAGAATGATGTGGTTTATGGCTCGTGTTCTTAGGTGACAATAATTCTCTAGGAAAAAATATATTTCTTGAAGGATTTAAGACGATTGGACGGCTAGCTTGTAGATGGTCGGCACTAATAGTTGGCTGGTGGAATAGTGTTGATTACGTTAGTCATAGAATGGCTATGCATGGACCCTTCATATGGGTGGTCTCACATGAAAAAGTGAAGAAGAGTTGTGTGAAACTATTAAGAACTACCACCTCCGAAATGAAGTTATTTGGAAGAGCTGTAGAATAACAGTTTTTCTGGTGATTGTCTAGGGACATAGGCGGAGGTGATCTTGTTAGCCGGGATATGAATCGGGTAGGAAAGTTTCGATTGGAAAAAGAATACCCTCAATTATCGGAAGTAGGTGATGGTAGGGGTAGGAAGACATTCCACTCTTGTTAAATCAACTAAGTAGTAAATTACATAAGTGTATTTATAGACCGTTATCCACTCCCCAGAATTGATAATTTATTTGATCAGCTTCAAGGGTCGAGTGTCTACTCGAAGATCGACCTAAGGTCAGGTTATCACCAACTAAGGGTTCGAGAAGAAGACATTCCGAAGACTGCCTTCAGAACTCGTTACGGCCATTACAAATTTCAAGTTATGCCATTTGGTTTGACAAACGCACCTGCCGTATTCATGGACCTTATGAATCGGGTATGCAAACCATATCTAGATAAATTTGTAATTGTCTTTATTGACGATATTCTAATATATTCGAAGAACAAGAAAGAACATGAAGAACACCTTACGCAAATCTTAGAATTGCTTAAGAAGGAGGAGTTGTATGCCAAGTTCTCCAAATGTGAATTTTGGATTCCCAAAGTACAGTTCCTCGATCACGTGATCGATAGTGAAGGAATTCATGTGGATCCAGCCAAGATTGAATCCATTAAAGATTGGACATCTCCTAAGTCACCAACGGAGATTCGTCAATTTTTAGGTCTTGCTGGGTATTACCGAAGATTCATTGAAGGGTTTTCAAAGATCGCCAAACCAATGACTAAGCTTACTCAAAAGAAGGTCAAGTTTGAGTGGGGCGATAAACAAGAAGCAGCTTTTCAACTGTTGAAGCAAAAGTTGTGCAGTGCACCAATCCTTGCATTACCTGAAGGAAGCGAAGATTTCATCGCATACTGCGACACTTCAAAGAAGGGTTTGGGCGCTGTGTTGATGCAAAGAGAAAAGGTGATTTCTTATGCATCACGCCAGTTAAAAATTCATGAGAAGAACTATACAACTCATGATTTGGAACTTGGAGCAGTGGTGTTCGCTCTCAAGATCTGGAGACATTATTTATATGGAACTAAGTGTACGGTGTTCACCGATCACAAGAGTTTGCAACACATTTTAGATCAAAAAGAGTTGAACATGAGGCAACGCCGATGGTTAAGAGTGCTAAGTGAAGTTTACGATTGCGGATATTCATTATCTCCCGTGGGAAAGCAAACGTCAATTGCTGATGCTTTGAGCAGGAAAAGAACAGAACCACCGTAAGAGTTCGAAGCCTTAGTCATGACTATTACTTGGATCTTCCCAAACAGATCATAAATGCTCAGACAGAAGCGCGGGGGGAAACCAGAGAACATTAACAAGTGAAGACGTTAGGGGGAATGTTGATTGAAAACGCTAAATATCCAGAAGCTATTAAGAACAAAATATGGAACACGTGCTGATGGAACCCTGGTGCCTCATGTCAGGAGCTGGTTACCTTGTTATGGTGCGATTTGCGGACTGTTGATCATGCATGAATCCCACAAATCAAAATACTCTATTCATCCGGGTTTCAGACAAAATGTTACCAAGACTTAAGAAGCTATATTGTGGCCCAACATGAAAGCCCGACATAGCCACTTATTTAACAAGTGTTAGGACCTGTGCTAAGGTCAAGGCTGAACATCAGAAGGCCATCAGGATTGTTTGTACAACCTAAGATACCCAATGGAATTGGGACAACATCACTAAAGATTTGTCACAAAGCTTCCTAATACTCTCAGCTATGACACAAATTGGGTGATCGTTGAACCGACCTCACTAATCGAGCAATCTTCACGCCAATGAGAGAGACCTATCCTTTGGATAAACTTGCAAGATTGTACCTAAAGGATGTGGTCACGAGACATGGAATCCCCCCCGGTATACACAATCAATATGTTATCGTGACGCCGAGATTCTCATCACAAATCAGAGGTTCACATCAGAACGCTTTTGGTACAAATTTGGATATGAGTACTGCGTACCATCCACAAAAAGAACGGCAAAGCGAGAGGACCATTCAAACTCTCGAGGATATGCTGCGTGCTTGTGCGATTGACTTTGGAAAGGGTTGGGTTAACCATTTGCCATTAGTCGAGTTCTCATATAACAATAGCTATGATGCCAGCATCAAGGCCGCACCATTTGAAGCACTTTATGGTCGAAAGTGTCGTTCACGAAGCTTTTTGTTGGACTGAAGTTGGAGAAGCTCAAATACTCGGTCCAAAACTAATTCAAGAGACCACTGAGAAAATCATCCAGATCAAGCAGAGAATGCAAGCTGCTCGTGATTGACAAAAGAGTTACGCTGACTTGAAACGTAAACCAATGGAATTCCAAGTTGGGGATAAAGTTATGCTTAAAGTTTCACCTTGGAAAGGGGTACGTTGCGTTTGGCAAACGGGGAAGTTAAACCTAGGATTAATGTTGAGACTTTTAAAGGTGATAGAATGGATGGAGAAGTTGCTTACGAAGCTTGAACTTCCCTGAAGAATTGGAGCAGAGTTCATAATACGTTTCATTTATCTAATCTGAAAAAGTGTCATGCCGACGAACCAACAAGGCCGTTCGTTTGGATGGACTTAATTGGACGACAACCTCCATTTTGTTGAGAACCATTAGAAATAGTTGGCCGAGAAGTTATAAACGGTTTGAAGCGAAGGAGTCGAGATCCCCATTAGTCCAAAGTTCGATGGAACTCCAAGAGGGGTCCTGAGTTCACGTGGTAACGTAAAGAACAATTCAAAGGAAGAAATATCCACACCTCTTTTCACCAAGACCACACCCGTCGTCAAGTTGCGTGCATCGTGAGCTTGAGGACAAGGCTCGTTTAACTGTGAAGTCTATTACACCTTGTGTATTCAAGCATAGTCGATGACGTTCGATACAATAAAATATTTATTTTAGTGTTGTACGCGTTAGCTTGTTGAATTCATGAATTAAGTTTAAAAAATCGCGTAATGCTAAAAATTAGCGTTCAATGTAAACGGGCAACAAACAAATAAATAGATATACATCAAACAAGGGGTTAAAGTAATTATTTTGAGGATAATTATTAACTTTGTTCATTTTATTTTTATCGGATACGTAAAGTGTATACGTTTCGCGATAAATTGCGTTTAGGCACTCCCGGAACCACCAAAACTTTTCTACGCTTCAACAAATACCCACATTTATACCCAATATATAAAAACTACAAAAATATATCATGTATATCTTATGTATGCCAAAATTTTAGCCATTTATACAAAGTTATATAAAGAAAACTCTTCCATTTGGTCAATGTACTTCACTTGCTCATTAATACCATAACCTACCTTGAATCTTTCTTGCCCTAAAACCAACTAATACCAAGACCCAACCTAAGACACAATGCCCTGTTCACTTGACTAAGACTAACCATATAATGCAAGTATTATCTCATAGATGCATACATACTCTTCCACACTTAGTAAAAATCAAACAAACATCCCCTTTTGCTCTCTACCATCTCACGGCACAAACACCCCCTCCAACCAAACCCATATCAAATTTTCTACAACCCATACACTCCTATACACATCCATCCTAAGATGTTCTAAGGTGTTTCCAACCATTGGCTAAGCTTTTCCAAGTATTACACCAGAAAAATTAAGCTAGGGGTTTTGTTAAGTAAACAAGGGTTTATTATTGTTGCGAAGCTTGGGTTTTGTGCTAAACAAGGTTTAGCATTGAATAAACACCATCATCATTCATCATAAGGTCTAATTGAACCCTTAAGTTCTTACAATTTCATTTATATGCATAGTTAATTCCTTTATAATCTTAAATCACCATTAGGATTTATCATGAAAAATGAGATTTCTACTTGAAATGATCACATGATTACTGTTAAGTATGTTGTGTTATACTATATCATGTTAAAAATAATGATAAAATATTGATCAAAGTTTGTTTTGGGATGGTAAACATGATATAATGAGTTCATTAGGTTTTATGGTTTCATAATATGATATAAGTTTAAAGAAATACATAAGACAAGTTTAAGATTAATATGGACTCATATTAATGTTAACTTTGAAACACTAAATAAAGTTATCTAGAAGAAATACACTTGTACACACTTGGTTTAAGTATAAAAAAGAATATGTAACAAAACTATAAATTAATTTACTAAGTAAATGTTATAGGTTTTAAAGTGTATAATGGATTTGTTAACAATGGGTAACTGGACATATGAGTACTATTACTGGACACATGGACTCCATATATAAAAGATATTATAAGCAAATATGATATATAAGACTTGTGTAAAATACAAAAGTGGTAAAGTATAAGAAAAGTTAAAAATGGATTTTCAACAAGCACAACCAAACATACTTTCCAAAATCAGAAGAATTTACCTAATTATTTTATATTTTTATAAGATAAAACAATTCACGGACTATGCCGAAAAGTAAGAAAACTTATACAAACGGATTAAATAACGAAAAAAGTTACGGTAAAAACAATTATAACTTTAAAAACAGTCGTAAATAAATTTTTATAAAAACATTTTTATAAAAATATAAACAGCAAGGGTTTTATATTTTTTGAATAAATATACATATATAGGATTACAAAATGAAAAGAATCGCAAATATTCAATTAATAATGAACTATTATGAATTTCGCGAGTTTTAACGACAATTAATACTTTTATAAAACTAATTTTATAAAAGTATAACTATTCAGACAGAAATTATAATTTATGTAAACCTCATAAAAAAATAGAACTTTCAATTACGCGAACGTCCCTCGGAAAGAATCTTAAAAACATAGCTAAAACGAATAAAATACGACATTTAACGTGTTTTTAACGACCAACAAAAAACGAATTATATAAAACTCATGTTGTAATGAACAGTAAAAGTTACAGTTCTTCAGGGTACAAAATTTATGAAAATGTCAAATATCGATATACCCGTCTTAAAACGAAAAGATGGCTAAGAAACGCGAGAATCGGTTTAAAACGCAAAAGTTCTACGCCAGTTTTGCAAAACTTAAATTATAAACGATTTAACTTATAAACAACAATTTTAAACCAAAACCATTATTTGGTGATTGAGCTATATAGAATTATGAATGGTGTGTTCTCAAAAGTACTATATTTACTATGGTAGTATTCATAATGATGCCTCTTCGGATGGCTATCGACGAGGTTGTTTATTTACGATTAAAAGTGTCCTAACTCCTCGAACGTCATTCATGACCTCTTAATTATGAAGCCCGAACGATAGTACGATGCAACAACTATCGGAATAATTTCAATGTTATCAATTAAAGTACTGGGTATTATAACGACCTATGAAATTTTTAGGTTTGCTATTCGATCTTTTACGTACGCAAATCTGCGAATATATGGATTAATCAAAACTCAAGAGAGTTCATAGCCCCACGTTTACATGCTTTTGTTTTACAAACAAAAGTTTTGGGTAAAAAACATGCAAATGCTTTAACACTGGACACAAGTGTTAAGTTTCAAGTAATGTATTAAGTGTTGCCTAAGTAGCGATACCCAATATTTGAGCCATTATATCATGAACTGGTCAATTGCGGGATTGTGAGCGCGAATGTTAATAATAGATCTATTGGGTTTTTGACAACCCCGTCGGGTTATTAGCTAATCACTGGACAAACGATACGTAATAATCGATGTGAATAAAGGATGTTGCGGGTAAGAAACATCACAACTGGGCAATGGAGACCATTAATGTGTTTGGTATCATACACGTCAATCTACAAGTCATGAGCTTAGAAGCAACGTAATAACAATTATATGATGCTGCATCTTTGCCATAATCTACACTTGGGAAAAACTGGTGGAGTCCAACAAATATATATTTATCAAACCTATGATTTCACCAACATTATTGTTGACGTTTTAAAGTAAAAGATTTTCAGGGGAACAATAGCACGAGGTAACGATTGATACATTGGTGGTTTTGATTGGATGTCATGCATTAAAGAATATTTTTGGAGGTGGGTTTATCTGTTATGGGTTGAAAATCTTAGTACTATGATTCAGTGAACAAGTTAAGCTGTCGTCTTAATGTAACAAATTACATTGTTAAAATCCAATGTATCTTTTTTCAAACGTACATTTGGTCTGTTCTAGGTATTATCTTGTGGTTATTGAATCTGGAGAAGTAACACGCCCCGGACCCTTATTTTGGCTGCGACCCAATTTGGAGGTGTTACAATAGACATACATGATTGCATTCAATTCCCCCACTCGAGTAAAACCAAGGGTTAGGATGAAGAGTGATATAGGGTATAGATCTTCTAATCCTTTCTCCAAAAGTAATTCACCAACAAGAGTGGCGTACAAAATCAACACACATGGTCGTAAAACGACAGAATATATACATGTAACACCCCCAAAAAATTTCGCAGCGGAAAATATGTCAGGTGGCTTTACTTCATAATACAATAGCACAAAGATACAAGAGAACATGACCTCTAAATGAGTCGATTGGTAAAACAATCGTCGTTAATTTTCCTGAAATCAAATAATAGTTGTCCCATAATTTGCTCACCATGAAATCCATGAATGTAAAGACTCAATGCACATCAAAATTCCAAGACATCTAAATCACCTGATAAAAACATGCCTAAAAGATGTCAAACATTAAAGATGTGAGAGTTTTCTATAGATTAGTTTTAAAGTATGAATGTAAATTTCAACAAATATATTTTATCCACAGTGTCATCACTAACCATTTGAACTATTTTTATAAAATATGCACGACCCATGTTTAAAGTTACCAAAGTAACCAACTTATCCCAAAGAAGTTATAAATTAATGCAGACAGTATGCGTAATGTCACCAAAATGATCCAAGTATGTATTTGACTGGGGGCCCTGTGTCCCCAACACATGATCCGACATGTTTAAACGTTCCGTTACCTGGTGATAGCTAACACCCGAACGTGGATTTGTCCCAATCCCCCCGAATAGATCTATTTCATAACATACGGCGCAGACAACATAGCTATAACGTTCGTTTGCCAATGATAGCTAAATCACATGCGAACGGGGATTATACAATCCCAAAATAGATCTATTTCAAATAACATTTTATCCGCGTTCACTACCCCCTCACAAGTATTTACAGTCATGACACAGTTTACGGTAGGACTTGTGTAATATGCCCCCATTCGAGCAGTGATACAATTAATGTGTTCCCATCATGGGTGTCCATCTGCAACACCCAGCCTGTAACGGCTTGATGGTCCCCGCAAGCGCGCAAACAAAACGTGATCGAAACTCATTTCAAAATGTAAAGTATGCATTTGTGACCAAAAATAAAGTCAAATAATGTATCTTATAGCGAGCTATGCAAATAAGTATGTAAACCAATTTGAAATCAACCATGTAAAGGTGTTTGTAATGAATTGCAAAATCAAGTAGGTGAACCAAAAGTGTAGAATAGTATGTAAAAGATATTGTGAACAAATATGATAAACAATTATATTATCATTAATCTCCCCCGAGATTTGTAATAGCAAGATGTAGAAAACAAGTGAAGAGGGGCTATAAACTCACCATCGAGTAAGAGTAATAAAAATGATGTCGCGGTATGTAACACATTAGAGTACAAGTACGATACGTGAAACTGGAACGGCTCGACCAAGAAGTTTGCGATTATCTTAACGCTAAGTCACACTAGCTTGGTAATGCGTGTTGGGATTCCCGAAATGAATTGATTATGTCAAACGCTACAAGTTATAAAAGATTTAGATTAAAGTTGAGAATAGTTTGGTGTTGTGAATAAATAAATAAATTGAAAATATACGCAAAGCGTGTGATAATATATAATTCTTTATATATTACTTAAGATAATAGTTTGGTGGATGGTTAAATAAATAAATCAAAGAGTAAACGCAAAGTATGTAATATATTCCACATATATTACATATTAAAATGAACAAGTATATAATTCAAATCGTGAATTATATAACAAAGAAAACCAATTAAATAAATAAAAAGTTCTCGTATAGATGTAAACGATGTTTTAAGGTTACAAATTATGTTAAAACGATGTTTGTAAAGCTTTTACAAAAGTTATGAATTTACCTTCTAGTCAGGAATTTATAAAATAATATTTTAAAATTAACCTTTCGTCTCACTGACGGATCGTAGCTGAAATTGTTGTCTCAATGTAAAAGTATAGTTTTCGCTCGTTGTCCAGGTTATTGTATAATACCATTTAATATATCTTAAAACATATCTTAATTTCTTTTACCGTTTCTCTAAATTAATAAAGTTTTGGTAAATCGTGAATATAGGAAATTATATAAATTTTCGTCATGATTTTTCCGTTCGTAAATCGTTTTCCATTTTCGCAAAACTAAACGTTTTCAGTAAATGAATATATAGTGAAATCAATCGCGTTTCAATATTTCAAATGCCCGCGTGTTTAGATATAATATATATATACACCATTATATTTAAATTAAAACAATTATTAAGGATTATATTTATTTAACCGATTAAAACCCACCAAATAATATTTATCCAGTTTTAATATTTATTAAAACTTAAGTTATTTTTATTTGTCATTTTGATATTATTTGTCAAGGTATGAATCAAACAAACCCTTGTTGTTTCGCTAAACCAACGCCCTTTTTGTTGTGAAAACTTAACCAAACGCACCCTTGTGCGTGGCTGTTAAGCCAAACGCACCCTAATTTTGGTAAACCCCAATCCAAACGCACCCTATGTGGCCGTCACAGCCAAACACCCCTTTTGTGGTGCAACCTGTTGAACCAAACGCACCCTTTTCGATCATACTAAAACCAAACGCGCCCTTGCGGCTGTTTTGACCAAACCAAACGCACCCTATGGTGCTAAACTCACACCGAACGCCCCTTTATAAGTTGTCAACCAAACGCACCCTTGGCTGTGAGACTACAACAAACGCACCCTTTTCGTGTGACACAACCCAAACACGCCCTTACGGCTCGACCTTATATCCAAACGCACCCTAAACTGTTTTTCCTACTAATCCAAACGCACCCTTTCATATTTATAACAGCCTAAAGCACCCGTTGATGTTGGCTGTTACAACCAAATGCACCCTTGCATGGTGCTATACACGAACCCGGCTGTCCCGAAACAGCCAAAAGGAACACCCCTAAACAACCGCATCCTACGCTGGTGCAACCCACAAAACCAACGCACACTTGCGGTGCAAAACCCAAACCAACACGCACCCTTGTTTCTATAACAAAACCAAACGCACCCTACGGTGCTTATATAAACAAACCCAACACACCCGTCTGCTGTTCAACACAAAACCCAACGCACCCTTTAAACACAACGCACCCTATTTGTTGTGAGACAACCCAAGCGCACCAGTTGGCGGGGAGGGGGCTGCCATCAACCCAACTCACCCTCGGTGGTGATAGTGTTGGGGTGGTGACGAGATGATGATGGTGGTGGGCTGTCGGTGGTGATGCACGGCGGCTGCCATGGGGAGGCAGCGGCTGCTGTGGTAGTGATGGCGTGAGGGTGGTGATGATGGGGTGAAGGTGATGAGGGTGGTGTATGGTGGCGAGTGGGTGGTGCGTGGGGCTGCCATGGTGAGGCAGCGGCGGTGTGGTTGCTGGAGGGGATGGGCGGCGCGTGGCCGGGAGTGAGCTGGTGGATCGGGGAGATCCGGAGATGGAGCTCGTTTTTGGTGTTGGCCGGAAAATCCCGCCGGAAAAGATTTCCGGCGGCGGTGTGGTGGTGGTCGGCCGGTGGGGGTGTATGAGAGGGGAGGGAGAGAGTTTGAGTGGTGTGTGTGTGTGTATAAAGATGGAAAAATGAAATGAAAAGATATGAAAATATATATATATATATAAAAACTAAGTGTAATAGTTTAATAGTTGAGGGACCTAAAGTGTAACATTTTTGGTATAGTTTTTATAAAAGTGGTTCGGGACTCGTTTGAAAGACTTAACAGACGATTCAACTCTCGAAACTTTCGCCATTGTTTTCCGAATCATTTTTCTGATAAAAATGAGTATTCACTCGACTAATTTTTGTAAACGTTTTATAGAATTTATTTAAAACGTTTATTATTCATTTATATATTTTTCCGATAAACTTTATCCGTAGAACGAATTTTAACTTTAATAATTGCGTTTTTAACATACGTTTTCGATTAACAAGATAATTAATTTATTAAATATTTTTATTTAATAACTTATGATAATTAAATACAAATTTAATTATTTTGGGTCGGTACGCGTTGTGTTCAAAATTTTAGCGAAGGCATTTCAGTCACCTTCAGACTGTTTCCAGGTCTCGGTCAAAACTGAAAAGTTGCCAGGAATGTCGTTTTACATTAAATTGCTTTAGAGTCCGAGTTGTGAAAACGTGCTTTAGGTGGTCGTTCTCATAAGTCAAGCCAGACACTAAAAGTCAACGATTGAAATAGTCATTCAAAAATTCGAAAATTCTCGGATGTTACAGTCACGGCCGGCACGGGGAAAGAATAGCGTCATGGTATCAGGTAAGGTACGTAGATGTGTGAAACACATTAAGAATATTGAGTTTTTGGATGTTTTTTAGAAATTAGCGGTTCCAATCGGGTAGAACCGAAAAATATCCGAACCGAACCCGAGAACCGAAGCGGAACCGAAACATACTCTCGGTTCGGTTCTCGGTTCCTAAAATATATGTTTTTCGATTCTCGGTTCTCTCGGTTCCGGGTCGGTTCGTTGCGGTTCCGGAACTAATAGAGAACACATCAAAGGAGAAAGTGTAGTTGCGTGGTTATGTCTATATAAAGTCATAAATGTCTTAAGGGCCATAAAAGTGAAGGGGGGGGGGTCTCGTTCTGCAATCTGTATGTTCGCTGATTCATATCCACGTGGCTTATGTATGTAAGTACCACTTACTTGGCAGTACTAGGAATGTATCGCGACGCTAAGTCATCTACTAGTGGCCGCGAAATGAATTAATCCAACTATAATGTTCCGTCGAATAGGTGTTTATCTCGTTAAGGGGAGTTGCATTACCTATTGATAAGTTGAAGCAGTCGGGACCGCACCAAGAGACCCAACAGCAGGCGACCAAAAATACAATACTCTAACAAATGGTGATGATGCCCCGAGAATCTAAGACATCTCGAGAAACATATCCGGAATAAAGGTTTAACAAATGGGAGGAGCACGCGAAGAGCTTATCCGATAGACGGCAGATTTATGGTCCTCATTGCTAGTTTAAGGACAATCACCTCCATAAACTCAAGTGGTGTAACAATTCTGTTATTCCACGAACATTCGTGATCTGCGAAGGATTAGCAACGCAAAAGTAATAACTTAAACATATTATAAGGTAGCTCCAAGTGAGGCCTAAGATTCTGCTATATGGCAAGACACATTGTGTCTCAGACCTTTTAACGGATTCCTGATGATTATCGATTTCATTGTCATACACTCGTGTCATATCGGATACCATTAAGCCACTCATTTATAATTCTTATTTACATAAAGAAAGCGTCCAAATTTAGTAAGTAAAGAAATGATAAACTTATGTTCGAGTTATTTTATAATTTATTTATTTAACTGAAGAGGCGTCCCAATCCTTTCAAATAAATAAATTATAAATCATCCTACTTAATAATTCCCGGTGCAATACGCGTACTCTCATAACCTTCAAGGTGGTTGACATGACGATGCATGTGTTCTACTGAGTATGGGACGAGTGATTTAAAACTCGTCTTTGGAAGCTGGGAGTAAAAACTGCCAGGCGAGATCAAATAGAGTTCAAGATAATTAATGAGTACTCGGTTAGAGTAAATAAGGTAAAAGTCTCTATGAACGAGTCAACATAGCGATTACCATATCAATCCTCCTATTACAAGTCCCGCCTATACAAGACTTGTAACATTTAGATTCATACATAATCCCATGTAAACAGAATTATAACGGCCTTCGTGTAATACGATATTTAAAAAGTTAATGAGAAAATAATATTCTTAGTAGACCATTGTTTAACTTACAATGTCTGAAAACGAAATGAGACCATTGCGCAACGATAGGGGTCAATGTTTTTAGAGCAAGATGAGACCAATTGTATACTCACAATGTCTGACGATTAGATACGAGACCCATTGTGCAACCCTACAATGTCATAAAAATATTCTGTTTATTTATATAATAACTCTTATATAAATAAGCGTGCGATATACGCAAAAGAAGTAAGCATATATATTACATATATGTATGTCACGTAAGCACTTAATGCAGCACGTAATATAAGCACATAAGCAAGTAGCATGTATGCATTTTGAAAATGTTTGATGTGATGCAATGTTTGTGAAAACGGTTATAGTCTAGGGTAAAATATGCAACCTAGTTCTCTATAACCAGTGCTCTGATACCAATCTGTAACACCCCTAAAAATCATACAACAACCTGCGGATACCAATTGGGAGTTACATCATATATACCAACACTAGATACAAGAGAACGACCTCTAGGTGTCGTTTGAAAAATAACATTTGTTGATTTAATAAAAATCTGAATTTAATAAAACATTTGTCCCATAATTGCATCACAATGAAAAGCTTGAATGTATAGACTCCAATGCACTTCAAGAAATCCGAGCATCTAATTTACCTGAGAAAAACATGCTTAAAAAACGGTCAACATAAAGTTGGACTGGAGTTCATAGATTAGTTTACATAATTAATGTAAGTTTCAAACAAATATATTTATCCACTGTGTCATCACAGTGCCATGTAAAATGTTTATAAAATATGCACGACCCATTTTATGTCACCAAAAGTACTAATATTATCCCAAAGATTTTATAAATAATGCATTGATTAATTTAATGTCACCAAAATGTACAATTCATTATCTCCAAAAGATTTTATAAAGAATGCATGGTTAATTTAATGTCACCAAAATGTACCAATCTTATCCTAAAGATTTTTATAAATAATGCATGACAAATTTAATGTCACCAAAAGTACCAATTATGTATTTGTCAGGGGGCCCTATAGTCTCAATGTAATCCGACATGTTATAACGTTCGTTCCTAGTGATAGCTAGTCACCCGAACGGGGGTTGTCAATCCCGAATAGATCTATTTTATATCATTCGCGTGGACATCACGCTATAATGTTCGTTACCGGCGATAGCTTAATCACCCGAACAGGGATCCACACCCGAATAGATCTATTTCATAACATTCGCGCTCACCCTCCAAGTGATTTACAGTTCATGACGCTGTGACGTAGACTTGTATGTACCCAATTCGGGCAGTGATACAAATAATGTATTCCCATCATGGGTATTCCCTCCAAGAATACCCGGGCAGTAATGATTGTTGGCCCCGCAGGCGCCAATCAAATCGTAATCCGAAAATCATTTCAAAAGTAAAGTATGCATTTGTGACCAAAAATGAAGTCAAATAATGTATCCCATAGCGAGCTATGCAAATAAGTATGTAAACCAATTTGTAATCAACCATGTAAATGAGTTTGTAACAAATCATGTAAATATGAGTTTGTAATTATTCATGTAAATATGAGCTTGTAAATATTCATGTAAACACGTATGTAATCGACCATGTAATTGAATTTGCAAACAATTTAGCAACAAGCAAGTTCTCACCCCAAAAGTTATAAAGCGTATGAAAACAAGTAAAACAGGGGGCTATAAACTCACAAAATCCCTTAAAACAATCACATTGTTATAAGATAACCGAGTAAGTATAAGAATTTGTAGACAAGCATGTATCCCCCTCGCGGTAGTTGTTTTTTTATTTTATTGTTTTTTTTATAAAAACATTCAAAAGATTGAAAAGCGAGGTTATGAACTCACATTGATTAAAGACCACGATCAATTAATCCAATTAAATCACAACTGAATCTGCAACGATCTCGACACGACCCCCCTAACTTTAAAAATATGTCGTTTGATTATAACACGTAATAAATATGACCAACGATGCGTACATCGTTACCACGAAATCATACATATTTTTATATGTATACATACATATATACATGTGATGAGAAATTCACTTGCGCGTCTTTAAACCTTAACCCTTAGTATATTTTATGTATATATACTATTTTCCGTCCAATATAACTTATCTCTAATATTTAAAGAATGTTATTATTTTTAGACCTTCCGTTTTTAGAACCAAACAATGATCTTAAAACTATTAATTGAAATAATATATTAACCGACCTTTAGTTTTGACCGGCTATATCTTGACTTTTAAAGCAGACAATCCTCGCGGCAAAGTAAAATGTTATTACGAACAACTTTCGTGTTTCGCCGGAAGGCTGAAACGGACTCGAAAGTGCTCAAATCATTTAATTAATAAATCTGCCATTTTTAATATATATTAAAAATAACCTATTTTTCTACTAAAGTGTATATTTCGATTTCGTTCCAGTTTCTTCGTTATTGAGAGTTAAAAGTCCCGTTTTATATCAAAACGTCCGTCAAAATATAATTTGTTATATTTTGTAAACCAAAATCTATCTTTTCCAAATCTCGAATCCCGAATCTCATATTACATTTTCTGCTCTTAATTATTCGTTACAAAAACGCGCCAAAGTCCGTTTTTAGTTCAACTCTCATCTAAAATATATCTAGTATCGCTTATAGATTTATATCAATCCCGTTTTTTATATTTATATCACATTTTTATTAGACGTCGCAAGTTTATTAGATTTTCATCACATATAACAATTAATCGATAATATAAACGAAATTAATCGAATACTTTTAAATTAAACGCACCCTTTTTCGGTGTCACCACACTCAAACGCACCCTACGGCTGTTATGAACAGCCAAACGCACCCTTGTGCGGTTATAAAAACAAACCAAACAAACCTGCCCTTTTTCCGTGTTACAAAACCAAACGCACCCTCGGCGTTTAATAACCCAAACCCGACACCCCCCGGCTTCTTTAACAGCCGAAGCAACAAACACCCCTTGTTGTATTTATAACATCAAACGCACCCGTTTCGGTGTTATCCCACAAACCCGACGCACCCCGGCTGTTTTCGACAGCCAACACAAACACACCCATACCCGGCTGTTTTCGACAGCCAACCCCGACAACCCCTCTCCCCCCGGCTGTCCCGGCTGTGGACGGCAGCCAACCAAACGACCAAACACACCCTTCGGGTGGTTGTTTTACACACGAACCAAACAACCCTTTCGTAATGTTTCTCAACCAAACACCACTGTGTGATGATATAGAACCAACACCACCCCTTTTGCTATAAACCTAAACGAACACCCCCCCCCCTCCCTTGGCTGCAACCCCAACCCGACGCACACTCCCCCCCCCCGGCTGTTTTCGCAGCCCAAACCCGACACGAACCAACAAACAAACACCCCTTGGTTGCTATTAAACCCACGCACCGGTGGGGCCTTTTGGAATCGTGGTGATGATGAGGGGGGGGGGGGGGGGGGGGGGGGGGGGGGGGGGGGGGGGGGGGGGGGGGGGGGGGGGTGGGGGGGGGGGGGGGGGGGGGGGGGGGGGGGGGGGGGGGGGGGGGGGGGGGGGGGGGGGGGGGGGGGGGGGGGGGGGGGGGGGGGACAGTGTGGTTTCGGTGGTGAGTGTGGTGGTGGAGAAACGCGAGTGGAGCGCGTGGTCGGCTGATCGGGTCGATCGGAGCATGGGGAGGGTTTTTGGTTTTGGTCGGACCACTCGCCGGAAAAGTTTTCCGGTGGTGGCGCGGCGGCGGCCGTGGTGGGAGGTGGTGGCCGGATATTTTGGAGAAGAGAGAGGAGAGTGGTGGTGTGTGTGTTATATAAGAGAGTGAAATGAAAAGATATATATATATTAAAACTTTAAAATCCAAATGGCAAGTTAAAATAGTTTAGGGTCTAAAGTGTAACGTTTTTTAATTATAGTTTTGATAAAAACGTCGGGACTCGTTTGAATACTAACGGACGATTCGAATCTCGAACATTTCGCCATGTTTTCAAATTATTTTTCTAGATAAAAATGAGTATTCACTCGCTAATTTCGTAAATGTTTTATAGAATATTATTTAAAACGATTATTATTCATGTTATATATTTTCCCGACACACTTTATCCGTATAAAATGAATTTTAACTTCAAATAATTGGTTTTTAACCAACGTATTTCGATTACATGATACTTAATTTATTAAATACTTTTAACTTAATAAATTATGATGATTAAATACAAATTTAATTATTTTAGGTCGGTACGCGTTGTGTTCAAAATATTTGCGAGGGCATTTCAGTCACTTTCTGACGTTTTCAGGTCTCGTCAAAACTGCACAAGTTTCAGGAATGTCGTTACATTAAATTGCTTTTGAGTCCGAGTTGTGAAAACGTGATTTGGATGGTCGTTCTTATAAGTCAAGCCAGACCCGAAAAGTCACAGGGTAAGATAGTTATCTAAAGTTCCAAAAAAAAAACCGAAATTATCCGCGGATGTTACAATATAATTAATACAAAGTCTAATCAAACAACCAAGGTAAACTAACTGAGTTAACGAACGATACTAAAAATCGAATGATTATAAGAGTATAGGAATTACACGGTGTCTTCTATGGAATTAGTTTCGATGTTTGACCTTGGCTGCTCTTTGTTTCTTCAGAAAATCGACTTTTATGTTTATGGTATAAAGAATATGATTTAGCACCCTGAAAACTCATTTTTGAGTCTTCTATTTATACTCTCTGAAAATAGGTTGATACGCCGTATTGAGTTAGGTCAATACGGCGTATTGGGGTGAATCCCATTAGAAGAGAGCGCACAAACGTTCACAATCATATTTAGAAATAACTGTTATCAATCACATTTAATGTAGGATCTTTGATTGTTTGACTAACTGGATACGGCGAATGTATTCAGAAGGATACGCCGTATTGGGTATTGAACGTACATGTTTTCTTGTGAAGTTTAGGCGCTGATACGCCATATCTTCTTTCATGGATACGTCGTATGTAGTCAGAAATAAGTAATCTTCAAATATCATCATTTAAGCTCCAAAATGTGCGCCTTTTAGCTTGTCTTCACAATGTACTCCATAATTACTGCAATTAACAACTTTAAGCAATTAAGTAACAGTTCTTGCAATAATTATATAAAAGTGGGTAATTTATTTGGGATAAATGATGCTAAAAAAGTAACATTATTTGATGTCATCAAATATCCCCCCACTTGAATCCTACTTGTCCTCAAGCAAACTTTAGAAATTTATTGAAAATGTATCCTATAACCGAGTTAAGATTTTCATTTTAACCTTCATTTTCATTAAATCGACTTGTAAAAACTCAGACCTTACAAAATATGAAAATGAAAACACTCAGATCACTCAACTAATCTAGGGTGTAACATTTAATAGGTACGCTCAATTGCTCGGTCGTGATTAGTTTTCTATCATATGCTTGGCAAGGATACACAATTCCACCACTAGAGCTAAGGAGTAACAAGTTCGAAAAGGTAAACTGGGTTTATTTTAAAGGCTTATACGGGTTGATCATTCTAACAATCTTTCACCAAAAGTACCACACCAACAAGGCAGTTGAATCACACATACATGGCCGTAACGACAAAATAGACATGTGCGATTCGATCACATCCTCATTCAAGTTTAACCAAGGGTTAGGACGAAGAATGATATAGGGTATGGATCTTCTAACTTTCACCAAAAGTAATAAACCAACAAGGAAGCTGAATCATGCATACATGGCCGTAACGACAGAAACGACATTGTCATACTCGATATCAGAATCCTTTTTCGAGTAAACCCAAGTGTTAATATGTAAGAAAGGGAAATTAAATGTTGTTAATTAAAATTCCACAAAACAAATAGATTAAGCCAGAAAAAATAAGTTATAAAGTTTTCTAGTAACTTTCCCGACCGTTCCATGATAAAGACTCAGAAATATATACAAACGTCTTGATCATATAGTGACAAATACAACCTAAGTTGGCGTTCCTATAACGGTCAACTTCTCAATCATCCCTACTTATACATACTTTTACAAAAACAGATGGGTGATATCGACCACTTTATACAAAAACTATACATCGTTGATTTTTACAACGTATCAACGAATAATCAGTTCTCCAAGTAATTAATGGTTAAGGCTCAATGAATCGACAATCTCATTCTTTCCTTCATTTCGATGCGATTCTATTTTTCCATTTTTATTAAAACAAAACAAATACGAATCTCGTGTAATTCACCGTCTTCACCATCATAATTCATCCAGTCGAATAATTTTTCTTTAAACACTTCATCTTCGGACATGAAACATAATTGCGAAAGTAGCAAAATACACGAGCTACATACTTTTACATTCCCATTGCATTGTGCAATTTCCCGACCTAACCAGAGATAGAAAATTTACTTTGACACAGGAACTACAAAACTTTACACAAAAGCAACTAGCAAATTTGATTAAAAAAGGGCTTAATCTACAGGGTATGTTAAAGGTGTGAAGGTGTAATAAACTAAACATTTGGTGTGAAAAGACAGGAAGGCTCAACAAGGTTTTTCTAGGGGAAAAAAAATCTTACTCATAAAGTGAGAGTAAGCAATGGTTATACTGGTTAACAACCAGTGTGGTTAGTTATAACATAACATATAGGCTTTTTGTTGTATTCCTAGAAATTTACTATTTAAACATGTTTCTCCATCTAAGTCCATAGTACTCATCGTTGTGGTCTCGAGTGATATACCAAGCCAAGTTCTAAAGTCCACTACATCACCGGCACACTCATAATTATTGTGGAATTTTTAGTAAACGTTTAGAAACATAACAGGCTTAATTCTCACAATTTGGTATTAAGGGTTATAGTGCACGTGGTCATGTAACTAGTAATTTTTACAAAAGTTATGCTAAAAAAATTAAAATTTGGCATATTTTAAGCATATAGCATATTATTTGTAAAAGAAAGGACAAGTAGGCATTCTAATTCTCCATCCCCCCACTTAAATTATACAACGTCGTCATTGTATAGATGAAACAATTAAAGAAAATGGGAAATATAATTAGAATGAGGAACTCCCCTGATATGTTGCTCGGGATGATTCTCCAATTTGAGTTCTTGAGCAAAAGTGTGTTGACGAGGCGTCAGAATTCTCGTGCGAGTTCAACACACGTCTTTTTCATAGTATTCCATATCGTCGATTTCCTTACAGCAAGGTCCTGCATAAAAGTTTAGAAGAAAAAGTGTAATTCCTATCTCGATTATACAATGGTTACAATGCAGGAAAATAATTAAACACATTGTACATGAGGTCAATACGTCGTATCCCAAACCCAAGGATACGCCGTATTGCATCCTGTAAAAACAAATATTTTAAAGTTTTGCAAAATTTAAATGCAGAAATTAATGACTGATAACATCCAGACAGGTTCGATACGGCGTATCCATAGCGGTTCGATACGCCGTATTGAGTGTCTGGGAAGACATACTCAATAAAATAATTAAAATTACAATTTTTCAAACAACTGGGTTGTTTCCCGGTAAGCACTTTTCTTTCAGCTAGTCTTTAAGTTAGACTTTTTTCTTCTTTTTGCTTTACTAATCTAGCTCAATGATCTCGTTATCCTCCATATTGAAACTTCAATCGTAGTATTTTTTTTAACCTTTGGCCTATGACCTTAAAGCTTGAACCATTTTTATCGGTGATTTCTACGGTTCCATATAGGTACATGGTTTTTATAATGAAAGGTTCAGACCATTTTGATTTGAGTTTCCCCGGATGTAACTTCAAGCGAGAGTTAAATAACAAGACCTTGTCTCCATTTTTAAAGTCCTTATGTAACACCTCCATTTTTACAATATAGCAGCGGAAGCTAATCTGGGGTATTACTTCATGGATACAACAATCATAATCATAGAAAACGACCCAAAAGAGACGTTTATTCAAAAGATATGTTATCATTCATTTCAAATCAGAGTTTTACAAAGGCAGGTCCCAAAATCTAGTTATATACAATGTGAATGATAACAAGTTTAGCCATCTTCGAGTCCATGCCACTCCGTGCCGTATATTGCTCAATAACCTGAGATAAACATGCTAAAAAGTCAACACAAAGGTTGAGTGAAATTCATAGGTTTGATAAACAGTTTGAATACAAGTCATAGTGTAATAATTGTACAAACACAATTATTATGAAAATGTTATTGTTATGATCTTGGGTCACGTTATTATATACCCGTTATTTGTAATAATTGCAACGAATGCAATTATCATAGTAACCGTGTATTACTGCGTTATTGTCTTGTTTGGTCTGTTTGGTCATGTCTTGTATAGTATAGTCTGGTCTAAGCTCATGGCACACAAACTGACTAGTGTATATATATACCCAAAATGATGTGATATATATATAAAGAGATAATGGCCCTCGGTGTAGGTAATTGCCATATACCTATGAAATTCAAATATAGTGTGTTTGTGTTACCTATCCGGTAACACAACAGGATTCGGTCAATCCTATAGGAGATATACACAATATTTGCGTTCACCCATAAGTAATTAATGGTCCATGATAATGAGGGACTTTTGGCATAATGTAACTTAGACAGTAGCTGTAATAGTGTATCAGGATACCATATAACTTGTAAAAACACTTGTTTCTGGTTTTAAGCATGTCTAAATCTTTGAAAAGTAATCACATTGTTATAAGATAAACGAGTATGTAAAAGAGTTTGTATACGATGTATCCCCCTCGCAAGTTATTAAAACATGTAAATAAGTAAAGGGCTGAGGTTTGAACTTCCTGATAGGTAGATGTAATAAATATTCTGAAATGAAAGCTGACGACCTTATCACAATCTTAACCGGGGATTGTTGATATAGTAAAATGATAGTAAACAGCCACGTCACGTAATCGAGTAAATTTGTTTGTAGTTTAGGAAGGTTGTATCTAGAACTTTAGTTTTATAAGAGGTTATGTGTGTGATTGAAGAGTTTGAATATTGTATCACCGTTCGGGCCATCATAATTCAAAGGTCATTCAGTAAACGTTTGAGGAGCTAGGGCACTTTAAATCGTAAACCCAACAACTCAGTCAGAACGTTATTACCAAGATGAAACTCCTTAATATGAAGATCCTAGTCATTGTGATACGATATAATCGGTTTTAAGCGTTTTGATCAATATCTGGAAATGTTAAGCACGAGAAGCGTTAATTAAAGTTATGTCTTGTAAGGTTTTAAACATGATTTTATACTTTTTCAAAATGTTACATTTTAGACCCTAGGGTTTGAAAAGTTGCAGAATAGTCCTTGGAGTTTGCATTTTTACGACTTTGGTCCTTCAAGTTTAAAAGATATACCAAGTAATCCTTGTACTTTTTAAAAGAGACATAATAGACCCCCTATAGTTATAACTATAATAAAATGCATATTCATCCCTTTAGTTTATATGTTTCAGAATAGTTAACGATATATACCCTTGCCAGGATTATAATTACATAAAATGTCCAAATTGCCACATGCAAGCTTATTTTAACATATAAATAGACATTTATAAGTTTATAATATAACTCAAAAATATGAATTTTAACATCAACGCAAGATTTAAATAACGACTCGTTAAGCTAGAAAGTAAAACGGGTCAAAATAGGGTTTCAAAAAAGTAACTGCGCGGGTTTTAAGTTCAAATCCTTCATTAATAAATAATGGTTATTTTTAACATAGTTTAAGCATGATTAGGATATGATATAACAATATTTAATCATTATAACATTTAGTTTTAAGAAAAACACAAAATTAGGGTTTTGGGTGTACGGTTTTGGATCAAAATGGAAAATGAGCATGAATTGAGTTATGAAACTTTAACAAGAGTATATTTAGGATCATATGAACATTATAAGGGTGTAGTAGCAGAAGTAGAACATTCAAAACCTGGGTTTGAGCTTCAATGATCAAAAATGGTGGAAATGGGTCATTTCGGGTAGTATTTCCACTCGTACGCCTTGTATCTTCACTCCAAGGCTTCAATTCTTCAGGGATTCGCTTCTTGAACTTCTTTAATGATCCTAGGATCATATGGGAGCAAAGGATTGCTGCCTTAAGGGTTATAGTGAGAAGATGGGGGGTGCGAGTTTGAATGAACACAAATGAGGTCGATTTATACCCATTTGAAGTAGCAAGGAGTAAGCAAGCCTCATGATCTGGTCTTGACACATGAGAGGGCTATTTAGGAAGGTGTACAAGCTATATTTTCAGGTGTGGAGGTCTATGAAGTAGGATTGATGGTGTGGCTATTGGTTCTTGCTGCCGTGGCTTATCTAGGCAAAAGAAGAGCCATGTGGCCTTCATTATTGACCAAGAGAAGGTCCAAGCTGCTGGGTAAGCTGCTTAGGGACATATAGAAGGAATCCTTGGTGGTATCTTGCACATGGGAGAGTTTTAAATAGGTTAAAATGGGTCATGAATGGGTTCGGGTCTGTTTTGGGTTCGACAAAGGTTTCACGAGTTTTCAAGCTCATATTTCGTGTATAAATGATTAAGGATTGTTAATACATGTTCCTAAGGTCTGTAAATAAGTTTATTAGCAAAGATTAGCAATTGGTTTGGGTTAAATGCTGTAGTTTAGGGTTTTTAGTGAATTTAAGGCTTAAATTTCGAGTATACTTGCAATGTAAATGTTAATTTATGTTTATGAGGCTTATATATTGGATAATTAATGAAAAATGATAAGTGGTTTGGTTTAGAATGGGTCAAAATTGAGTAAATAAGGTCATGTGTTCACATAGAGCTCGTTTAGGGTTTCTTTGGCTTTCTTG